>CAEGAF010083298.1:0-10750 GCA_903067075.1 Micropoecilia bifurca | reverse complement strand
CACACACACACACTCACACCTAGGGACAATTTAGACAGACCAATCAACCTGACAGTCATGTCTTTGGACTGTGGGAGGAAACCGGAGAACCCGGAGAATCAAATCATTCTAGCTCAAAAACCTTATATCGAAATTACTGTTTATGGTCATTCATGGTCAGTCAAAATGCAGCTGTTGAATATGTTGTCTGCATCTGGAGATGAACTTTTCCAGTCCTGACTTCTTGATGTGACAATTTTGAATGATTCTGACTGGAATGCATTGAAAATAAAATAATCAAGCACTGCAGCTGTTTGAAGGTGGCTGTGGTTTTAAAATTCAACTGAAACTGAAGAAATAAACAAAAATTAAGAGAAGAAAGAGATCAGGCCCACAGATGGGGTCAGTCGAAGCCATTTTCTGACTCTTTTGTTCATTCAGGAGGTGGACCAGTCAGCTCTGCCATTCCCCGCCCTGCAGATCGGAGCGTAGATAATTAGATTAAAGTGAGGAGGGGGTCTTATTGTGATTCACAGGATGAACCTCTCAACAATGCTACACCCGGTTAATTGACTGCCCATTATGTGATGCCCCCCCCCTGTTTTTTTGTTTTGTTTTGGGGGGTTTTACTATTTGGAAGTGAACCAGCAGTTTTCTGAAGCCGCTGCCACAGAGAGAGAAAGGGAATGAGATGATGGCTTGGTTTGGACTGCAGCTGGGATGGAAATGTTCAGGCTGTCAATACACACTGTACTCTTCACGGTAGAGTCCATGTCAGGGTTGGTTCCTGGTAGGAAGTCTCTGATTCTCTTTTAGAATAAGATAATATAGCATATTAAAAAATATATATGGCAGAAAACTCTGGGTGGAAATATAGATCAGTTCACAGCTGGAAAACGACCCATTGTCAATTTACTTGAGGATGATTTTATCTCTTAACTAGCAGTTTATCTGTGTTGGCGTCAGGCTGGAGAACAAGACAAACTCAAACTATATTTGGTTTTATGTTCCTGATCTGTTTGACTGCTTTTTTGTTTGTTTGTTTTATTTTGCATTCACAAATGCTGCCAGAACTAACAAGAGTACGAAACTGATTTAACTGAGTTATGATTATTTAGGATTATTATCGTCTCCCTGAAATACAGAGAGAAAGAAAAGCTGTTTCTGCTAACGATGTACAGCATTAGCATTGTTGATCTATTTTTAACACGTTGGTATTGGTCTAATAAGTAAAACCTGAGATATGAATAACTAATACGTATTTCTATCTTGTTTCCCTTTGTGTGTGTGTTTTGGTTTGTCGTGTTTCATGCGTTTCATGAGCTGACATATTTCCTAACTAGCTGAATTATGTCATGTCTGTGAGGAAGCTTGACAGGAACAGGTGGGGGAGGGGTGGCGCTGCATTACTTTGTAACTTATACAGCAGGAAGAGAATTTGATAGAAAACCTTTCCGCCTGCCCACACCTCGCTCCGATACACAGCCTCTGATCAGTGTTGTGTTTTTGTCCAGGTGGTCTTACGGGGTTTTGTTATGGGAGATCTTCACCCTGGGCGGGTCGCCGTACCCGGGGATCCCAGTGGAGGAACTCTTCAAGCTGTTGAAAGAAGGACACCGGATGGACAAACCTGCCAACTGCACGCATGAGCTGTGAGTGAACCGATGACGGTCAGACCCTCACACTGACCCGCTTAGTCCAGACCAATCCATGTTTGTGTTTTGGATAACTAGGATTGTTTGGCTGTAGAGTAATGGGGGTGGGTGGCTTTGACCTTTCAGGTACATGATCATGAGGGAGTGTTGGCACGCCATCCCGTCTCAGAGGCCCACCTTCAGACAGCTGGTGGAAGACCTGGACCGGATTCTGTCCATGACCTCCACTGATGTGAGTCAGACTGTTTGCTTTATTTCTCTTCATGATAAACGGTGGTAATGTTGAGGGTTATGGCAGGTGGAGTCAGCTGTAAAAATGGCTCCATGATTGCTTTTGGTTTTGAAGTCAACAGGTTCTGCTCAACAAATTTACATTTTGTCATAAAGTTTTAGTGAATTTACATAAAAGAACTTGCAGAAGAGGTTTAGGGCCTCTGTGTGTTTTTTCCCCATAAAATTGTGCCAAATAAAATCAAAATTCTGATGTTATTTCTCTCAGAATTAAGAGTTCTGCCTCAGAATTATGTCTTGTCATCTCAAAATTATGACTTCCATTTCTGTATTACGTTGTTTCACAGAATTAAATCTCAAATTTTTTTCTCAACATTCCTAACTTTATCTCGGAATTATGACCCTAATCTCTATAAGCGAATATTTATATTATTATTTTTTCTGAATTTAAATTTTTTTCTCAGAATTCTACCTATGGACTTAGAATTATAACTTTTTCACAAAGTTTTTTTTCTCAGAATTAGGAGTTTACTAACAAAATTATGTCTTCAACTTCTGAATCATGTCTTTGGTCTCAAAATTCCAAATTGAATCTCGGAATTATGACCCCAATCTCTATCCCAATTTGGTATTTTTTATTTTGATTTTTTTCTGAATTTCAACTATTTTTTCAGAATTCCCAGTTTAATCTCAGAATCCAGGCATTAAAGCAGGTGGCAAACCATCCTTGGGTACAGAGATGTGCGATGTGAAGGAAGAGAACTAACTTTCTGTAACAAGTTGATCATTTCAACTTGAGCAATTTTATGTTCAGTGGAAATTGAGATGTGTTGAAATCTGAGCGGTTCTCTCGATGCAGAATGTGACTTTCCTGTATTCATGTGAGCTCAGAGGAGACAGGTAACCTTTGACCCTTCCTCTGACAGGAGTACCTGGACCTGTCGGTGCCGTTCGAGCAGTACTCCCCAACCTGCCAGGACTCCAACAGCACCTGCTCCTCCGGAGACGACTCTGTGTTCGCCCACGACCCGCTGCCCGACGAGCCCTGTCTTCCCAAACAGCCTCCCAGCAACGCCGTCATACGGACATAAGAGCCCGGCCACAGAGGTCGCGACCCCCGCTCACACTCTGTGACAAATAATCACCTCTCAGCGAATCAAGACTCCTCAAGATATGGAAATTAAGACTTCACGCAATACTCCTGCAGCTCGTCTTAAACTCTCCAGGCTTTTCTCCTACGATTTCCCCCCAACAGACACTTTGAACATTGAAGGATTTTTTTTGTTTTTGTTTTGTTTTGGGTTTTTTTTTGGCTGTTTGCGTTCTTTTCAGGAATGAAATTCTATTTTTATACTCTGGCCAGTCTTTTGCTACAAACAGTCGTGTGGTGAAACCATTCCGTGCCTCCTGGGATTTAAACCTCCTAGGACTGAATTCAGAAATCGTACCGGAGGACGTGAAGGGCATTTTGAAGGCGACCAAGTAGTGGTGCGGATCTATCTCCTCTAGATCTGCGCAGATCACAAGAATGCTCCCTCATGAACGGAATCCAGGAAGAAGTTTCCAGCAGAACTCAGAGGAGAAGCTCTGAGAGGCGAAGACTTCCAGCCTCAGCGGGTTTCCTCAGTGTTAACAGTTTTTTTTTTCATCCTAAGAACAGCTATTGGGGGGTTTTTTTATCGTCTCTGAACAAAATTCCTGGTGACGTGTGGCATATTTCAGGGCCTTTCAGTGATAAGAACAGCGCCACTTGGAGGACGTTTTTGTTTTTTTTCTATATCTAGAAAGTGATTTATTGTAAATATAAAAATGCAAATATGTATCATATCGCTGCCCACATGTAAAAGACAAAAACAGAAAAAATACATTTAAAAAAAGTTTATTTGAGGATGGAAGACACTGTCATTGAAAACATTGCTTTTTTGGGGGGTGTTGCAGAAAAAAGTTTTATTTGAATAATTAACATGTATATTTGTAAAGGTATTTATAGACTTAACATGCGATTCTTAAGTTTGAAAACTTCTAGGTTTAGGTATTTTAGTACTGTACACAAAGATTTTTATTTCGACTTTTTGTAACTTATTTTGCAGCAGAAATTATTTTGTCACAAACTGGCAGATGTTTTTTTTTCTCTTTTATCCACCTTTTTTTTTTGTTAATTTGTTTACTGTCTGAAACAGAGAAATAAGAATGTATGGCAGGAGACGACTTTTCTGAGAGCGAGTGTAGTGCGACAGCCGGACGTTGACCTGTGACTCCGGAGCGCCACCCGGAGGTGCTGCGTGGTTCTGCTGAGTTCTACGTCTGGTTTCACATGTTGGCATTTGCACTAAGAAAAGAATGATGAACTCTTGCTGGGCAAGAAATAGCAGCGAATCACAGAGACCTTTCACACAGACCGTCACTCTCAAAATAAAGTGCACCTTCTGTCAATCCTACAGTTTTAAAGCATGAATGTGACTTTAAAACATCCGTAAATCTGACCTTGCAAATATACTCACGACAGATTCCATCGAGTTATTTATTAAACAAAGATGTGATCAGAGTTTTAGGATTTGTTCAAGCTTGCGCCTTGTCCATATGTAGCCGGGTGTTTTATAAAAACCAATCCAAAAAATATCATACGATTGGGATCGTTTTCAGAAAAATTTTCATCCACAAGAACCTGCACAAATACGCCACTGAAAGTTGTTTTCAACATGCCAAACCCATAGGGGGCAGCGTAGCGCAAAGCTAAGACCTGTATCAGCCAATCAGATTGCTTCAAAACGACCACTACTTCCTGTTTGGAATTAAATGTGGCATCAGGACGTTTTGTTGTTGCCAGGTTTGTAGATTGTACTAGTTTTAAATTTGATGTCAATTGGGAATCATGTCGGAACAAATATGTGGATATTTTAGCACATTATTTGTCGCAGTCTGTAACGAAATCCCAAATTTCCGTTTTCCCATTTGCACTCACAAATAGTTATTGTCTTGTCAAATCTGATCTGGTCTGAGTTCTTAGAATTGTTTTTGGTGATATAAAACTGAGTTTATGTGTGGATGGAAGGCCACAATGCTTTGGAAATGCATTCGTTTTGTAAAATGTCTGGCTACATGTGGACTAGGCCTTAAATACACTCCCAAAACCCAACATACGTACACTATGGAAAACTTTAACATTTACAGCAGGCGTGCTTTCTTTTTACTCAAAGCTGTGAATCACAAGAGCCTTCTGAGAACCTCAATCTGTTTTTAAAAGGCAAACGAATTAGAGATGCACCGATCAGAATGTTTAGGCCCAATTTCCAGTCCTGTTTTGTTTCATAACCCTGACCTGCCAAATCACAATTTAAGAGCTATGGACAATTATGAAACAAAAATTGATGCGCAGTTGGTCAAAAAGTGGATGTTTTAATGTCTAAAATTGTTTTTTATGGCTTTTGTTACATGAGGACCTTGTTTATGCGTTGATATGCGTTAAAAAAATAACTAAAGAGTGTAACAATTGAATCAGACGAGCTTCATCAGAACTTATTTGGAAAATGTTTCCCTCTCCCTTTTTTGTGTTAACTTTTGTACGGAAAAGTCAGAAAACCACCTCAAGCTAGTATAAACACTTGTTGAATTTTGCAGGTCCATAAACCTTCCAAGGCCATACTTCAAATAAAAAAACGTGATGAAAATACGGTCAGTACCGGTCACTAGATGATCGGTGTATCTCTAAAAAAATAAATTACTTCGTTTATCTTTTTTAAGGGTTAGTTAAATAGGTTTAGCTAACCCTGTTTAGCTAACAGGGCTAGCTGTCAGCTAACCTCTGGCCACACTACTCCTTTACTTCAGATTAGACTTAACTGTTGACGTTCTACATAGTTTACTCATACAGTGACTGACATGGGTTGCATAATTCTGTTTCCTGCAGGTTTTACAGTAATAACCAGAAAATATTCATGTAATTCACAATTCTTCTTCAAAAGGGTTTTCATTCAGTGTAGTTCTGCTAGGATATGGTCAAAGCCCTTAAATATTTTGCAGTAGCTAACAATTGCATAAAAGCATGGTGGAGTGCAATGTCATGAATCTATTTTAATTTAAAATGTGCCTCCCAGGGTTTTAATCACAGAACATTGAAAGGTCATAAGGTCAACGCTGCTAATGCTCACTGGTAAAGATTTAGCTTAAGGGGTAAATAAATGTTTTTTTTCTAGTTGATGGGGCAAAACCTGCCCATTGCCTCTCTATAGTGTTATTACTGAATGAAATGAAGGCTTGTTGTGTGACTCAGACCACACAGCAGTAAAATCAAACGCATGTTTTATGTATGTCCTTTGATTATGTTGCGAAAAGTGCCAGATTTAGTCTTAAAAGCCTGACTTTATCCGATCTCTGAACCAAATCCTGCGCCGGTGAATGTAGGTGGCCCGAAGTATTAGGACGAGAATTACAAAATGGGTTTTCTTAATAGTGAGGCTTTCTTTCTCGTTTTTTTTTTTTTCTAACTGATCCCTCAATAAAGTTAAAGAGCATTCAGTCTGAAACGTTTGCAAAGTCACAGACGGGAAAGGACTTTTACGTGGCATTGAAGAGTTCGCAGATTTATTCGCTGCTAAGTGGAACCGGTGGAAACGTGTTACTGTGCAATCAGAAACCAGCTGGAGTCACCTACAAGTCAGCGCCAGTACTTCCTTAGGTCGTTTTTATATTTGAAGGACTTCAAATACAAATTGGAGACTGTAATTTTGCTACAAAGTCCAAATTGTTCTGATTTTTTTTTTTTTTTTTTGCTATTGGCACCAAAATTCTGTCAGGAAAAAAAACTAGTTCAGTGAAAGCTTTCATAGGAGATGCTTTTGGTGTTATCACAGTCGTGCCTCGATTACATGATTTAGCAAAAGGGGATTGATTGATTTTTTTTCATCACATTATGAATGTATAAATGCATTTTTAAAAAATTCAAATGTTTGAAAAATGTAGATCTTAAGGGATGCATTCTAGGGCTAATCAACCTGGTTTGTTCACTAATGTTATTAATATTATTAAGTGAGCCAAACAGACAAAAAAGCACTTCTGTAAAAATGGATGGATATAATGAAACAGGTAGTGTTTTGTTCTTATTTATTCTTCCATGTTGGGTAAAAGCTTTCCCTATGGTGAGAGTATTTTATGCAGAGCTGTTTGCTTCTCAGTGTTTTTATTAAGAGCCAGAAGAAGAGAATTGTGATGTAGAGTTGGAACTTTGTTCAATCCTTAAAAAGCTTTCCTTCTGGTTTAGTTTCATTAGGGTTTTTTTTATTATTATATCTTTGAATTCCCTTCTTTTTGTTAGATCTCTTTTTAAATTGATTTTTTTTTCTGTTCTGGTAGCAAATTTAAAGACTTGCCTCACTTTTTTGTGATTTATATATATATATTTTTTTGTTTTGTTTATTTAATGAAAATGAATTGACATAGCTTACTAACATTAGAACTGACTCCAAGTACATAGTTTTATTTATGCAGCAGAATTGGAAATAAATGCATTTCATTACATATCAAAGGTACTTTTTGTGACTTACGTTGTTTTCTCTGCATTAAAATGAAATTAAAAGAATATTTCCCTCTGTGTTGTCGTCACAACATTCATTCTGGAGAATTACTTTAATCCTTTTAAATAGGGATGCTCCCATCAAAAGTCAGTCAAATATTTAATGAGAATTGTTTAAACTTCATTGTTGAAGTCTTTTTCAAGAAGGGATCTCTTCAGAGTTACCAGCAGTAAATATCTTAACTGTGTGAACTCTTGATGTCCAAAACACGTCGGACTGTTTCCAATGGTTCAAAAATATAGTAATTCATGCAAAGTGTTTCATAAACTGCAGCCAGCCAGAAGCACAAGCAAACTAAGCAGCAGCTTTGGCCCCTGCTCCAACAGGGGGCGCCACAAAAGCATTAAGTCCAACTTACAAGTGTTTTGCTGTATGAATGTTAAGTCAGTAACATTTCCATCCTTTCCTAAACCATTATTCATATGAGGACGTTTGGTCAGCTGGTCATATTGGATCGTATCATCTTTTTTGTAAAGTGCCTTCATATCACGTGTTGTGAATTGGTGCTTTATAAATAAACTGAATTGAACTGTCGTCTTATTTCGACATTGGCTTTTTCTGCTGCTCATGAAAGGCAACATCAGTAGGAGCTCCCACCTTTTCTGGTCTCTAAATGTGTCAATTAGCAACACGAGCCAACATGCTATCTATGAGTTTAACAGAAAACTAATACCTAATGAAGGTAAATATTTTTTATGTAGAAATAGGAACAATCTTGTAATTCCTTTTTTGCCACTGTCTCACAGAGGTTGCAGCATATCTTTCTGTTTTTAAAAAAATCAAACAGAATCAGGTCTGGTAAGATGGTCTCTGCTCATAACTTCTCCACAGTCAGACAAACTCCAAACACTTCCTTTATAAAAAACATAATTTTCCGCCACGAGCCTTTTATGCGGCAGTTAGTTGCTTTTTTTCTATAAATGCTTTAAAAAATCAGTCTTTCATTCCTTTTGGACAAACAAACCCAGATTTCCAGCAGAGATCTATGATCTCTGCTCTCACTGATTTATCCATCGTCTGTTGTGTTCAGCCACATAATCAGGAGAGGATGAAAGAGCGAAATTGAAAGACGGATTCTTTAAGTTTATTTTTTGACTGTTTACGTCAGTTGTCACGCAGCTCTTTGTCTATTTTATATTGACTCTTTGCACGCGACTCCACCCGATCCGCCATGACGGACGTCAACAACCTAAGTGCTCCTGTAAAATCAACAGCTGTGGGAACCTAATATGCTTTTATCTGGTTCATTTCACTTTAAAAATGGTCATAAGTTGCTGCGCGGTCGGCTTCACAAACAGACAGGCATAAAAATCGAACTTGTAATTTAATCAATAAGCTTTAATGAGGAAAGATGGCGACGATGGATAGAAGCCGTCAATCATGATGACTAGCAGCCCTCAGTGTAATGGCGGATTTACAGCGAACACTTTTTACAAGTGTAACAGAATTACAAATGTACTTTTTAAAATAATTATTTCTAATTAATTCTATATTGAGAATTTGTGAATTTTATCGTATTCAGCTATTTTTATTTGTTGTTTTGTTTTTGCCTGTTTGGGTCGCCTTTCTTCGCTCTGCCTCACATGGGCTTCCGTAGCTCGTTCCAGCTCCTGTAGCTGCTCCCATGGACATTAATTACTGTCAATAAGCATTTGTCTGTAAAATGAGTAAAAATATCACTAAAGGGTCATTAAAAATTATTTTTTATTTATTTTTGTCAGATGGTGATGACAACGTTCTGGGTCAGGTCGATTAAAAATGTAATTTAAAAAAAAAATGTTGCAACTGAGAGCCTGAACCTCAGCATCTTTACATTTCCAAAACATTTGTTTACATAAATTTGAGAAATAACCAAAAAGAATTATGGGAAAATTAAAACCCATTTTGTCGCTATTTTCAAGAATCACTGGATTAAGTGATGCAGTTAAGAGTTAATAGCTTAAATCTGAACTGATCTGATCGTTTCCATAGCAACGATCAAAACTACAGCGACTCATTGTAGCTATGACATAGACCTATGTCATAGAACATCTGAGCTTCTAAATTCTTTGATCCTAAACCTAGAGGTTATTTCATAGAAAATTGTCGACTGTAAAGGTGTCTAACCATGATTAACCATATCGGTAAAGCTTTGCTGTGCCCAATGATTGTATGTGGAGGATATTTATTCCACCGTGGAGTAAAAAAAGCTTGGAATAAACTGGTTCCAGATTATCCGTTCTTCGAGTTGTCACCTCACCCGGACAACAGGCCGGAATATGATGAGTTCGACAAATACCTGTTCGATCTGCCACAGCAAACTTTCCCGGCCGGGGAAGTTTGCTGTGAGACGGTCGAGTTAAAGATCTCGAGCCAAAAATCGGAAGAACGAAGGACCAAGGCATCTGTTGAGGAGGAAGATGTGAGCTTTTCGAGAGAGGAAGTGATAAAGCAATTGATGGCGGAGAAAAGGAAGGATTCGGAAACACTGACCTGTGTCCTTTACAGGAGAGCATTTGAAGAAAACATCTACGGAGCGAGACGACCGGGAGATGAAGGATATGTGGAGTATAAGCGTAGCTGGTGAGTAGACAAAGGAGAAATAGACGAAATGACAAAGGAGAAATAGACGAAATGACAAAGGATGAATAGACAAAGGAGAAATGGATGAAATGAAAGAGTAGACGAAGGAGAAATGGGTGAAATGACACAGTAGACGACGGAGAAATGGATGAAATGTCAGAGTAGCTGACGGAGAAATGGATGAAATGACAGAGTAGACGAAGGAGAAATGGATGGAATGGACAAAGGAGTAGACAAAGGAGAAATGGATGAAATGGACAAAGGAATAGACAAAAGAGAAATGGATGAAATGGACAAAGGAGTAGACAAAGGAGAAATGGATGATATGGACAAAGGAGTAGACAAAGGAGAAATGGATGATATGGACAAAGGAGTAGACGAAGGAGAAATGGATGATATGGACAAAGGAGTAGACGGAGGAGAAATGGACAAAGGAGTAGACAAAGGAGAAATGGATGAAATGGACAAAGGAGTAGACAAAAGAGAAATGGATGAAATGGTCTGAGCCTCTATTGCTCTGGTGTTTAGGGCCTGTTCCTGTGCCGCCAGGATGAGAGCCTCTGTGCTGTCCTTGAGTCCAGCTTGGTCCAGCCATTGGTAGGATTTCCTGATATCAGCCACTTCTATGACCAGTATATATATATATATGTACATATATATCTGATTACTGGTAAGGCACCAGAGCAATAGAGGCTCAGATCTACCACACCAGACAAGACCCAAGGTGTAGGTTGTGCAAGGAGGCCCCTGAGA
>CAEGAF010083288.1:0-44961 GCA_903067075.1 Micropoecilia bifurca | reverse complement strand
GTGTATGTTGTGTACTGCAGACTTCTGCCCAGGTCCCCCTTGAAAATGAGATCTAGATCTCAATGGGGTTTACCTGGTTAAATAAAGGAAATAAAAAAATTTTAACTGATGACTTCATGCATTAAGAGAAGTCTTGAATCAGATAACAGAAGCAGGTCAGGTTGGATTGGCGCAAGTTCTGAGGCTTAGGGCTGGATGACCAGCGGAGCGACAGAAGTGTGGACGACAGACACTATCCACGGCCATCACCACACTTGCATATGCCAGAAACGGAACATTAATGAAAAGTTCCACGCTGCCAGAAGCTCTCTGGAGTTATTGATGGGAAGGAACCCAGTAGCACAGGCTAAATTAGCTAAACAAACATGGTCCTGTGTGAAAAAAGTAGTTGCACCCTCAACTCAATAACTGGTCTTGCTTCAGTTTTCAGCAACAATTGCCATCAACTGCTTTCAACTTTGACCTGTTCTATTTTAACTCAGCCACATTGCATGGAAAGTCTATTAAAGGTTAATCACTGCCCTGTTGCATAACCCAGCCGTGCAGAAGAGTCATGCATTGATGGTGAGACGTTTTTTCTTCCGATTTTGGAAATCATAAAGTAGAATTCATAGTCATGTCAATTATGGAAAATCTTTCCAGTCCTCAAGCAGTAAATCAGCCCCTAATCATCACACTGCTACCACCATTCTTCACACTTGGTAGGATGTTTTTTTCTTTTTTTTTTAATGTGTTAGTTTTTTGCAAGATGTAACAATCTTCCAAAGATTTCCACTTTTGTGACAATCCAAAAAATCTTGTGGTTTAGGAAGATGACCTTTTGGAGTGTTTTGGTTGACAATTGCTTTGGAATTGGAACTGTACAGATGTAATTTTTGCAAAGTTTCTTTGTTATTGTTAAATCTAGATTAGTTACTTTAACTTTAAAAAGTGAGGCCTTTAGCGCTTTTGATGCTATTCTGGGTTATTTTTTGACTTTCTCAATATGCTTGCAACGAGCTCTTGGAAAATCTTTTCACTTCCAGGGAGACTGTGCTTGGGTTACTTTTCCAGTGCCTGGTTGGTTTGGGTAGCTTTGTTTTGGTAGTGAGTAATTCCATCCATCCATCCATTTTCTTACACCCTTGTCCCTTAGTGGGGTCAGGAGGGTTGCAGATGCCTATCTTCAGCCAATGTTCCGGGCAAGAGGCGAGTCACCCTGGGCAGGTCGCCAGTCTGTCACAGGGCAACACAGAGACACACAGGACAAACAATCACACACACACACACACACACACACACACACACACACACACACACACACACACACACACACACACACACACACACACCTAGGGACAATTTAGACAGACCAATTAACCTGACAGTCATGTTTTTGGACTGTGGGAGGAAACTGGAGTACCCAGAGAAAACCCACACATGCACAGGGAGAACATGCAAATTCCATGCAGAAAGACCAGGGCTGGGAATCGAACCCAGAACCTTCTTGCTGCAAGGCAAGAGCTCTATCAACTTCACTGCGCAGCCCAGTAACTAAATTCATTAATTTTAAATTACATTTTTACATAGTTCTGTTATCTTTGCCTCATTTCAAACTTTAATATCCTTTATCATATTAGTGCAGAGGAAAACTATAAGGAGGACTTTTTTTCACAGCAAGGTGCATCTCTATGTAAGTGACAGAAATTAGGAGCAGGTTTTAAAACAGTTTTAGGTTAAGAAGAATACCTAAACCTAACAGCCATCTAAGAACCGCATAAATCTGGATTGTGGGCATAATTACATTTTTCTCTTTACCTCCTGCAGATCCCCTGTAGCTGTCACACAGAGGCAGGTCTCATCTTCTGATACATTGGTGCAATAACACTTGAGGCAGTTCAAATACTGTACAACCTGTGAAATGACCTATTTTCAAGCCGAGGTTTCATGTCACACCGTGTTAGCCCACTGCAATTCAATTTCCTCTGCGTACGCGCTGCAGAATTCAAATGTCTTCCATGGACGTCCCAACCACTGACAGGTGTGTACATGCGCGCGGCTTTCATTGTGCTCATCTGCTTGTGTGTTTCAATGAGACTGCTAAACAGCTGAGCCCAAATTGAAAGTCAGCGCCGTCATTTCTTATATTTGCAGTCTGACTCACTCACAGCAGATATCTGCTTGGACAAACAGTTAGTATTCAAGCAGTTCCAACATTTCTGACAGCCTCAAAATGATTTGTGAAGAAAATGTAAACTGTTTGAGAACTACAGCAGTTAAATATTTAAATATTAAATAATCATAATAAAAAAGTGCTCTATTAATTCTCTGAGGGTGGTTGTTACAGCTACATTCTATAAGACAATTTTCTTTGTTGTTTTTACATGTTTAAAGAGCGTTTTAAAATACCAGTGCATAAGCCCAATAGATAAGCCTTGGGGGTATAGGACACCCTTAGCTATCTATTACAACATAAAAGAAAATATGCCCATGTGTCTAACAGAATCATGATTTTCAAAGCAAAAAAATGGGCTAGTTTACATAATCAGGCAACAAACATGCTGAAAACCTGCTGTGTTCCAGTTAACTATGATTCAATCTATAAAGGTCACTCAGTTTCAATCCAACCCAAAAATACTCCTAGCCTCAATTCCACATTTCATCATATAACAATTTACATTTAATAGGAATTAAAACAATAGCCCAAGGTCTGAACATCATCAATTTAGCATTAAAAACATGACAAGACATGACTGTCCATGATAACTCTGGGGGAGCTGCAGGCATCAACAGCTCAAGTGGGAGGATCTGTCAAAAGGTCAACTATTAGTCAAGCACTTTAAAGAGAGTGTGGCATCGTCATGGAATGTAATCTGTATCCTCATCTGCATTACTTCTATTGATTCTAAAATTGTTAGTAGTCATATAAGGTTAGTCTTACCTACTCCTACGTTGGAAAGTTCAAAATCACATCAGAACTTAAAATACGTTGTTTTATAGCCTGATAAATACGTCAATGGGGATTTAGGTAGGCGGCTTACAAAAGCATCAACACTCCTTGAAAATATTTAGATTTTTCTGTTACAGCCACTAATGTCAGTCTCTTTTATTGGGGTTTCATGTAAGAGACCAATCAAAAAAGGTGCATTTCTCACATGTAAAGAAAGTTTGCTAAACATTTTTATTAATAGAAATCCATAAAAGTGTGATGCACATTTGAATTTTGTTCCTTGAGTCTTTATAATAATAATATTGTGAACTTTTGCTTCTTCTTCTTGAGGTACCAATAGATTTTTACAAAATTGCACAAAATCACTTGTGTTGAATTCATAGTTAGTTTAAAGCACTTTCAAATTGTGACACAAATTCTCAGTTGAGTCAAGGTCTTACTTTAACTGGGACATTCAAACACAGGTTTTCAGCTCCCCACAGCCCAAACAAGCCACTGCCATGTTTCACTTTGCTGCTGGTGTATACAAGGTGATCTCTCCTACTTGGCTTCTGCTGCGCTTAGCGTTTTCCAAAGAATCTTTCTCCCATCTGTTTTTTTTTTCTAGCAGCCTTAGAAGCCATCCCACCATAAGATCAGATTAATGGAGTGCAAAGCTCCATAAATCCTATTTCTGTCGTGGATTCTCCACGTTGGGTGTGGATCTCAGTCTTCAGTTGCCACGGGTTTCTTGGCTGCTCAGATCAATCCCAGCCTTTCAAACTTACCAGACATGTCTTGGTAGGTTGGACGTGGTGACAACTGTTTCCACTTAAACATACTTGTGTGGTGTGCTTTTTGGTTTTCAAGATGCTGTTCTTATGTTTTCTAACAAACCTCTTAGGCCTTCACAAAACATTTGTGTTTATATTTAGATTAAATTACACACTTGCAGACTTCATTTACTAGTCAAGTGATTAAACCACTTGGTTACTCAGGATTTAATTTGAATTTATTGGAGTAGGGTACAGAATACATGTCACATTTTTCTGATAATTATGTTTAAGCCCTTGAATCCATTTTAACATTTTCCATCTGACTCACAATGATATGCCAGTTAAAATACATACACATTTTAACTGGTATAAATTTGGATGCATTGTAAACATGACAAAATCCACTTTTCCAACAAGTGTGAATTTAATTTTGAGTGTGTTATTGGACAACGATTGAGGTGTTTCTGAATTTTCTGATAATATGTTAATCCAGTGAATGAACTTTAAGAACCAAAGTGTTCTATCACACCAAAAAACACCAATCAAGCAACATCGATTTCTCCCAAAAGCTTAGTGCTGATCTGTTGCTCCTTCTGCCCCCTTTGTCCACTGTTTCTCCCATCATGAGGTCTGTTAATGTTGGACCACATCCGACTCCTACACGAATGCTGACAGCTCGACATACCCATCAGGAAACAACAAGTTCTCCTTCCTGACTGAGGCCTATCTCTGTTACACCATACTCTGAATATTGAGCAATGCCCTGGTGAGCAGATGTCGTTGCGGGTTAACACATATGCTGTGCATACACGTGGACACATCCTCAGCAAAGGCGTAAACACGTACACACACACACACACACACACACACACACACACACACACACACACAAAAAAATCCACTGACTGTAGCCTGCCTGTCCACTTCCTGTTTTTCCACTCACCCACACTGCTGTCACTCTGTCCAGGAAGCAGTGGGAGAGATACGCTCGACAAAGTCTCTCTTTATTAAATTGGCAACGAGTATCTGTTGTGCTTTTGGAGTCACTGTATGTGTGCTTTGAGAGAGGGAAAGAAAGATAGAAAGCACCAGGAAGATGGGGGTGGGGCCCTAAGCCAAGGGCTAGCGGCTTATCCAAGATCAACTCTAGGCTCATCTCTGGATATTGGTATTTGAAACCAAGAATCAAGAACAGAAGATACAGAATAAAGTCTAAAATACCATTGCTATCTACCCATATTAATACCCTACTCACAGCAAAGCAGCTATTTTGCTCAAATAGCCACTTCACAAAGTGCCTTTGGAATGAAAATCTGGTTGATTTACGTGGGCACTTAATTGTATTAATAAACAGAAGCAGAAGTCATAATCTTGGATGCTCTGTTCAGCTGATTCTTAAAACAGCACACATCTTTTAAATTCTACTTTGGTTCGTTTGAGCTTGAGCCAATGATCACTAACAAGAAATCTCAACTGCGCTGACCTTTTAAAGAAAGAAACCAGTGGATGATTCAATTACATAACCCAGCCCTGTGTAAACTGTGAAAGAGCTAGAGATTGGACAGAAATGCTTCCTCAAATGGACCATTTGTCAAGTTTTGTCTCAGCTGAATATTTTTGGCTGAGGACCTCTGGCAACAGATTCCTTCTGCCAACTCATTTTATTCTAGCGCTTCGTCAGCCTTTCAACATAAAAATTTATTGCAACAACTTAGCTTGTGTCGATTATTCATTCACGAGGATAAAGATCTATGTCAGCATTTTGCTAATACTTCTGGTGAATAAAGGAACGGTGGAGGTTAAAGACCATTTTCCTTAATTAGTTTGAATTGTATTCAAGCATGTAGCACACAATGATTATATTAATTTCCATTTCTAAACTAAGCAAATATGGGGAGGAAAAAAGAAAGCCTGAAACAAAAGAAAAGTGAAAACAGCTTAAAGTTGAAGAGTGACGGTGTCACAAGGATAACTTGGCTCTCAATGTGTAAAAAACAGTCAGAAGTCAGTCAAATAAAGGTTTATTTAGCACTTTGTCCAGTGAAAAGAAAAGAAGGAAGAAGGGATAACAGCCGTTTGAGACCAATAGTTAACAGTTAACAGAAACGTAACCAGGGATTTAAAAGTTCACCAACAGTTTTTTTTCACATGAAGAAAACTCCACATGAAAAATACTTTAAGTTGAAATTAAGCAATTCTCTCACCTCAGGAAGTTATAACGTCAATGTATTTCTGACTAGCAATATTGATCTATTTTCTCACAACAATTGTGAGACATAGTAGCCTCGTTTATACAGTTCGCCATGCAATGTTTCACTTTCTACCACATAATAAGTCTTTTTGGTTGTTCTTTCTTTAAATACAAGTTTCCATTTGTTGAACAGTCCTGGGGTAGCAAGTATTTTTTAAGCAGAGTCACTGTTTTTGGTGTGTGATTAAATATCTGCATTTTTTTTATTGGTTTACCTTTGACCTCAGCCATGTTTCCTGTAGAGCAGGTCTTTGCTGTTGGGTCAAATTTGGGTAACAACACCACCGAGAAAAAACCTGAATGCCGGAAAAAACTAGTTACACATTATGTACAGCAATTGCTAGCAAGCTTAGTGCTAGTATGGTTGACAGGTTGTTTTGTATAGTAATTAATAAAAATAAATACATATAGCTGCCAATGTAAGAAGAGTGCAAAGACATTTACTCAAAATTATTTCCTTTGAATAAATTGCAGCTATTTTTTCCTTTTAGAGAAAGTTAGTCATAATTATTCTCAAGAATAAATCCAAATAACCATGTTTGCTCCTAAATCACTCAGTTGCCACAAACTGCAACAGGTTTTGGTAAAATTGTCAATTAAACTTGTATTATTAATGTCTTAATTGCGATTTTGAGTATCACCCCCCACCCCCCACCCCTTTTCTTTTACATTATTTTATGTACAACTATTAAAGTGAATCATACATTCAAAGTAAAACAAGGGTATGTTTATGGAAAATCTAAGAAAGTAATTTAAAAAGCAAAACAAGTGGTTATATGATAATCCTAAAGAGTAGCAGAAGGATTAACTAGCTACAGTGTAACATAATAGATCACTAAAGGCTGTTTACACATAGGAATCAGCAAATACAGCTTATGCCGCTGGAATTGGGCCCGGAGCTAAAAAAAAAAATAAAAGTGTTTACACCTTGAAATCCTGCCCAGACTTGGTGATAGTGTGTTCTACAAGACCTAAAAAAGTAGCAATTTTTGTCAGGCCACATTCTGAACACAGCCAGTGGTTACGTGTGGCTAAACGTTCCATCGTATTTTAAACCAGCAATCCCCTGCCAAATTTCTGCAGCTGAACATAAACAACAGCACTCAGGTTGAAATATGCAAGTGAGAGTATGCTAATCTTGGGTGAAAGGTGAAGCACTGCTCAGCTTAACCCTGCTCTTATGTCAGGCAGGAAATACACATGGATGGGTTTTTAAGCAGTGTGTAGCACCTGCCTCTTCCAATGTAAGAGCACCATAACACACAGGATGCCCACTTTGACTCTTTTGGCCTCATGCCAAATTCAGGGAAAACAAGGACTGTTTTTAAAATGGTCAATATTAAAAACTCCCTTCACCTGCAGGAGTATCAGATTCAGAGTGGCCAATGCATTTGTGGGGAAAAAATGATTTGGTAGTCACACCACAAATACATTCTCACTTGCTTTTTTGCATGATGAATCAATAATAAGTAGGTATCCCCAACTGACTCTTGTGTTCCAATTTAAATATAACTTTTGTCTCCTCTTTAGGCTTTTGCCATGTTCAAAACACAGTCCTGACCTTTTGAAGGAAGAAAACATTGTCCTTTGTATGCTTTGCCTGCACATGATTAACTGGACCCTCATAGATTTGGGGGAAATATTAACTGTTTTAAGGTGCTATACAAGTACAGGCCATTTACATTTACAATTTGTACATTACTTCCCAGATCCTTCCTTTACATCGAATGATCTATTTGCCAATTAGGCAACACATTTCAATATAACCGATGTGGCACATTCATTATTATGACACAAAAGGGTCCAGTTGCAAATTTTACTGCATCCAGCCTTCACACCCATGTGCAAGAGATAACACACAAGGCTAGCAACAAGATAAGACACTATCCTCCATGGTCAGGGAATACACCCCCTGTTAGCTCCTCCCTTCTTGCTCCAGTCTTTGTCCATCTTATCTGGAGTTTTTGTGTTGACCTCCACCCTGGTGCTCAGTGTTAGTCAGGGGAGATGAGACCAGGGAGCCAGAAAGTGCACAACTGAACAATGTAACCCTAGACAAATCATACAATGCACTTTACACTCAAAGACATGCTCGAAAGGTGTTATGTAACAGACATTTCTCAATAAAGTGAAGGTAGAAATGACTTGTTTAAAAAGGAATTTCATTGTCACGTTAACTTTAAGGGATGTTGAGATGCAACTTGTATATTTCTGGTAACTCATTGGTGCCCATTTGGTTTTTACACACATGCTAATGTCTGACGACACTGCAGTCCTCTTTACCAACCTCAATGAGTGACTGAAGAGGATAAAATTCTTATACTTTTTTATGGATTAATATATAAACATCAGAATGTCAGATAACGTTAGTTTGAAAATCCAGTGCAAAGGTCTGGTTGTGCTGCTGCTTATTGTCTCAGTTTATCTGGAAGAAGTAAATAGTTAATGCTATTTACATGCTAGTTAGCATGCTAAAGTGTCTAAAAACAGCTTCTCACAATACGTGCTGAAGGTTTGGGCCATTTCCCCAAACAACTGATATATCTGAGTCAGTGTTTCAGTCCTTCCTGCAGCAAAACACCACACAACATGATGATGCAACTCTCATTCTTAACAGTTGAAGAGGATTTTTTTTTTTTTTTGCTTACAGGTTTCCCCTTTTTGCTCTGCATGTGTCTACTCTAATCATCATTTTGAACAAACACTTATTTTTTAGTTCATTTAGAAGACAGGGTATGTCTCCAAAATTTAAGGCTTTTGTTTCTACATGCATTAGAAAATTGTGATGTTTTTAAAATGCTTTTGGGGTTATAATAACTTATTCCTCTCACCGTTCTCTCACGTCAGTACAGACTTCATGGTACTTTTGATAACGACGCAGTTTTATCAGGTTTAGTCAGCATCTTGACAAAGTCTCGCTTCCGTCCTGGGGTCCAATCTTTCGGACACAAAACCAATCTCCTTCCTAAATAACCAAGTGCTTATACTTGCTTGAATGTGAATGGAGGAACGTCTCCTGTTCTATCTGTAGCTGAAATTGACTGCTGTGTGAAAACTGGGCTGCCTGTGAGTAATGCCAGAGTGATCTAAATGCTAGCTAAATATAGCAACAAAGACAAGGGCCTAAAGCACTTGAGTAGGAACTCAAGAACTGCTACCTGCATTAATGTCAAAATAAGGGCCTGAAACGTAAATACAAGGTATTGAGCTTAAACCACTCAACTTCAGGCACGGGGCTCATAATAATAGCTTGAAATAAAACTGCAACTAGGCTGCACTTTGAGAGACAGAGTTCAGTTTGACAAGAAACACTGTGGTGTATTATTATCATGAAATATTTCCATTGAGTTTTCTTTATGCTCCAATTAGCACCTGTCAGTCTTTTTGGGAGGCAATATTTTATACTGTATGTAAAAACTGACTTCAGCTTTAAGTATTTATTCAGTTTAACAAAACTCCCAGGTCAAGGTTAAAACGAATAAGTTGCTCAATGTCCTTGAAGAGTCAAAACTACTCTAGTAAAAATTGTGTAAAATCTAGTAATTGAGTAATTGGTCTAAAGGGAAAAGGCATGCTGACTGAAAATGGACATAAGCTTACATTTGCTCCCAGGACACTTTAAATAACTGTTTCCAAGTGATACGTTTTGCTCCAAAACTAAGCAAAACACTTGACACCTCCACATCTATTTTTGGAAGCGTGACTTGTGTTCCAAAAAGGCATCATAAAGCCAGTTTATGATTTGTGCCAAGAGGAAGAATGGAGCTAGGAGCCATTCCCAAGTTAGCTTTAACAACTCATTTTTCTCCTGAAATGAGAGAAGGAGAAAACATACTTTAATCACTCTGGTCTCATGTGCTATTTTGTAACACTGAAACACCTAAAATAACAGACCAACTTGTAACATAGAAAAAAAAAATCAAAAACACTTTACTAATGTTATGCAGTTAATACCTATAAAACACTGTGTTACTGTTCTTAGTCATTTCCTCAAAGTGCCACTGAATTAAAATAATCCACCTGATTAAAATTGTTTTTTGAAACTTGGTTTCCACTGTTTTGACAACGAGCAGTTAGACAACTATTTTATTCACAGCTCTTCCTAAACAGGACAATGATGGCTTTATCACTGATGAGGTTCCACAAGCTTCCTCCTCTTGGGATTTTCTGGCTGTTTGGAGACTTGTATGCAGACTTCCTCATAAAAACCAAATGAACATGAACTGGTGGTCATTTGTTGAATTTTTATAGATGTCCACATTCTTTAACTTGAGCTGACAATTGTAACTGTCTTTTTTATAATATAATAAAGGTGTTACTACTTAATACATACAACCTTATGAACATTAAAGAGACTACTCAGCATCTGTCAAAGCTGCTTGATTTACAGACTGCCTGCAAGTTATTTGGCAGGAGCTCTGAGTGAGTGTGTGTGAACTGTTCTCTGAAGACAGCATCAAACTTAAAGTGACTCATGAAGTGACAATTTCTGCACTCAACTGAGATGCGAAGTCTGGTTTCAACAAAAACAAAAAAAAGAAGATTTTGTGTAACTGGAAAACACTTCTGCTTTATCTGCGCACAATGATTCTCCGTTGACGACAGGAGCGTCTTCGACATCAAGCTCTCTCTGTGAAACTATTTCGTCGGCGGATCAGAGAGTGAGTAGAAAATCTACAGTATAGGAGGTTTTGCAACAGACAGCGGCTTCCTGGGTTCAACTTGGTTCAGCACAAAGAAAGCAAACACTCAAAGCAAAAAAGGAAGTCTTTGTCCTTCGCTCCTTCGAACTCGTTTCTTTGTTCCCTGCCGTAATACATCTATACCTTGACTCATCAAGGCTCTGTAAAATCCCTCCAGCATGCATAGGATGCTGTGCAAATCAATACGCTTCAAGCAGTAAACTGTTTGCTCGTTATTGATTGTGCCGAATCCACATCTCTGTAATTCAATCCACCTCATAATAACCAATAATTGTTTCCCTTGCTGCAAATCCTACATTTTGAGTTCCCTCAGCCTTTATTTGATTTCCATCCTGGCAAATCCTTATATTGATGCCTAACCTGTTTTCTTTGACAGACCTTTACAGGTGCAAGACTAAATACATAACTGTGCATAATGGAGTTATGGCAAAATAACGTGGCATTTGTAATCAAACCTTAATAGTTGAACCAGTCTGTCAGGTTATTTCTGCTAGGCAGTGCATATCCTTTAAATGCATATATATAAATATATATATATAAATGCATATGAGAACACAGACAGCCAATGAGTTGATCACAATGCATTTAGGCATCTAGAGGAGAAGGAGGTGACATAAAGTTCAACTCATGCACCACATCAGTGTATTTAAGTCACTTTAAACATGGGACACCTATTGGTGCCATTGGTATCTACTGAGGTTTTAACACAGAAAGTCAATTAGCCAATCGCATCAGAGCAACAAAATTCATTTGTCTAGACGTGATGCTACAGAATCAGTGGACAACACCAGGTGAACCCAGTGCTAGTTAGGAACACAACTATGATTTAATTTTCATTTTATATTTAATTTAGCTTTGTAAAAGCTAGCTGATTTTTATTGGCTTGGAACAGGAAGCTAATCCAGCATACAAGAGTGGCTGCCAGAAGAGGCAGTAGTTTCACAGCTATGGGAGTGTCAACCACTAA
The DNA here is from genome assembly GCA_903067075.1 of Micropoecilia bifurca. Taxonomy (NCBI): domain Eukaryota; kingdom Metazoa; phylum Chordata; class Actinopteri; order Cyprinodontiformes; family Poeciliidae; genus Micropoecilia; species Micropoecilia bifurca. Next base: position 33,356 of record CAEGAF010083288.1, on the reverse strand, counting down.
TGCTCTCTTTAAAATGCAACCAGCCATGAGATTTAGTGTGTAATATGCATCTAGCTATTTACTTTAAAAAGGCAGGCAACATTGGTAGTTAACTAATCACCAAAAGTGTATTTGTTTTCAATTGCAAATTTCTATTTGACAAGGAAGAAAGAGAATTTCAAGACAACTTTATCTGTCTGGTCCAGTTAAACGACACCCTTCCTGAGTCTGGTTGTGACAGATGTACCAGACTGTATCAGGGGGATTGATGTCAATTTCTCCACTCCACATTTTCTATCTCTGTTAATGGGGAACTTTGTTGATTGTTCTATTAGTTGTGTACATAATAGGAGTTTTTTTTGTCCCCAGTTCAAAATCAAAAACAGAATTGCTGGATTCCTCCAAATTAGGGATACAATCATAAGCACTTTTGAGATCATATCATCTACCTTTGTTTTTTATGCCACACAAGTCTGGACCTCGACTTGTAACTAGGTGCATTTGTGAACTGTTTTATGGCTTCTTTAAGTAACTTTTCTACAATTTCAAAAACTTTATAACCATAGCTAAGCTGAGCTACAATCACCTATTTATTTCTGAACCAAAGAACACAAAGGTCTGAAGCAAGCGTCAAACAAACTGCCAATAAACTCCTCAGAGAGTCATTTTTCCAGATATGATGTAATTCATCACTTTTGTAATGTGGATGAATATTCTACTTCGTTTTGAAAATCAACAGCACAACTTTCACCAACGTGATGCAAATACCAGCTTGTTTGAGACCAATTGTTACAGAAAGAGGTGCAATCTTCTATGTGGATGCCTTTTTTGAAATCTATAATGTGTGAAAAATTACCATTGTGTATTTCAGAGCTGATGATTACACTATCAATATCTGAATTGTGAGCTGAGCAATTTATGGCTTCACCGACACTCTGATATGCAGCTGAGGTAAGCCTTCACCGTGTAATCTCTCCAGACTTAAAGGCTTCAAGTGGGAACGCTCATAAATAATGTTTGTGCACCACTCTGCTTATATGTTTTGGGGGAGGGGGTTCTGGGGGTGTGAGACACTAAATCTTGGTGGTATATACGCATGCAAGTAGGTTTGCACACATTATACGATTTCAGAGGCCACAAAATTCAATCTTCCTCTCTTCAGTCATACAAAATCCTTGCTCTGTTTCTCCACAAGGCATATCTTTCTCTGACGTTCACTCTTGTGAGAAGAAGTACTCTGCAGAAAGAGACATCTGCTCAGTGAGAGAATGCCCTAATTATTCATGACCATTTAACCATTCAGGATTTGGTCTGTGTGGCATATGTGCCGCTTCTCAGAAGTGCGCGGAAAGGCTCATTTGTGAGGCAGTTTTCATGAGGGCAATTTGTGTCTAGTACCCCAAAACTATAATGACAGACAGTGATTGTGTTTGGATAGCCAGCAAAAGAAATAGAAAAGTACCACTTCACATTACTGCTCATTTAATTTACAATTTGCTTTCTCTCGTAGCACAATGACGGGTTGGATGTCTGATCTGTACTCCACTCGCCAGGTGTCTTCAAGGAAGCTCTCCCTTGAGCCAATGTTAAACCCAAACAAACAATTACGCCAACTCCTCTCCGTTTTTTTTCCCTTCCTCTTGACTTGAACCACTGTTTGTCTTTTTGCATTTCACTTCTCCCTCCCCCTCCCTTCATCTGTTTGCCTCTTTCTCAACAAAACCATGTCACCGCTGCGGCTGTGGCCACGTAAATCACTTGGCCAGCATCATCTGTTCCCAGCTGTTTACCTCCAGCCAAACAAAGGAGTCTGCCTTTTTTGTTGTCGCTGGGGTGGAGTGCTGCGTCGACTGAGGGCTGTTATTCAACAGCGCATGCCACTTTCCATCCCCCTCATTGAAAAGCCCAATTCAGCACAGAGAATCAATGAAATGGGAGAGGAGACAAGGAGGAAAGATGTCATTGTAGGGAGGAGGGTAGAGTGGACGCTAGGACAACTAAAAGCAATCCCTCTTTCCCCGAAGGAGCGGACAGGGCACAAAGGAGGCACATCACAAGCGAACGTGAAAAGCAAATAAATTGTTGCGTCCCCCCCCCACCCCCCACTCTCCTCTCACAGCTCAGGTGTGTGCAGGAGCCATTCTCCGGGGAGGAGGCTGCTCGGTCTGTGTCTCCAGAGGAGGCTTAGCGTGCGTCTTTAGGAGCTGTGAGGTCTCGTTTGCATCTGCAAATGAGGCAGAACCCGGCTGGCCTCTGTCACCTTGGCAACAGGCCATCAGCACCTCCCTCTCCGCTATATTAGCAGCCACTGTTGTCTGTCTGCTTGTCAGTCTGCATGCTGCCTCTCTCCATCCCTTCGCTGCAGGTTTCATCACCACAGCAGCAGCATCTGAAGTGTCTACCTGACTAGACTCGCAGGATTAAGCGTCTCCCTAAATCTTTCATTGGTCGAGTCATATGGAGACAAGAAAAAAAAAAGGCATTATAAAAGATGGATACCCCAGGCTTTTGTGGGTGTACATTGATGCTGACTGAAAAGCAAAGAATTGGCAGCAGCAACATGCTGTGGTCATGAAATTTGCATGGTGTGCCTGTGCCAAGTGACGAGAGGCTGGCAGCTTTTTTTTCTTTTTCGTAAATGTCTGCTGTTGATCTTTTTAATGCCTGCCAACAAGTTGCAAATCCCTTGATGGTCAAGAATCGTCGGTTGCAGATGTTTTGTGCTTCAGTGTTCAAAGCAAGCTGCGTTTCGGTGTGACGTGTCAGACCGATCAACAACAAAATGTTGCACAGCATGTTTCTGCCTTCCTCTTTGGAGCTATTTTTGAAACACACAGGAATACAAAAACCTGTCAATCACAACACATTCTTTGGCTGTGGGGTTTCAGTTCTTGTCTTCTTTTTGCTTTTTTCTTTTGTCGAGTCTGTTTGGAAAAATCATCTTTAAAAAGTGCTACATTACATTTTCTTTATTTCCCTCCTCCCACATGTATGCTTTCCTCTCTAAGCATTTCGCCCATCCCCCCACAATACGCCACTCTCTTCCTGTTTACTCTTGATATAAATGGAAGGAAAAGAAGGTTTGGGTTTTTCTTCTTTAATGGCCAAATCATTATCCCTTCAACTTTCTTTTTGTGTTGCATTCAGACTTTCATGTCACAATTGTTTATTCCATATCACGGCTGGAATAAAAATAAAAAAAATGTCAAAAAGCCTGACATAAAAAAAGCAAGCATAAGGAAGTGAGAAGACATCCTAAGTTTGCAGGCAACTGCTGACCTTGAGTTCATAATGTGCAAACTCTGGTAAAAGAAAGCATGTTCTTAGAAGATTAACTTTTTTGCTCATAAATAACAGCTGTGGTACTCAGAATGGTCTGGATGCTTCTTCGGGTTTGCGTTGTTCCCTGCAATTGTTTCATATTACTGGGGCAAAAGATATTCTTAAATGCTGGAGCTACCAGACTGTTATTTGTCATATTCTTGTCAAAAGTGAACTTTTGTCAAAAACATAAAATAGAAGCCAGTATAGCATGTACAGCAACAGTCTTTCAGACACCTAGGATCTAGATGACATGTCGTCATCCACATATGGAACTCACTTTCTGTACTCAACAGAGACATGGACAGGATTTTAAAAGAGTACCTTGAAAATTGCTATCTGCCATGAAAGAAAAACACCAGTGAGGCCATATTTAATATCTAATTTGAGAGATTTATGGCTCTAAAAATGAAATTATATTTGAGCTGTAAATGTATCCATAACAGACATAAAAAAAACAGAACACTGAAAATACATGGATATGGCTCAGGAACAGTCAGTTATTTATGCAAAAGCATTTTGCTCAGCAATTTCCTTCTTTCTTTTATCAAATTTAATTTTATGTTCAGTGTCTTAACAACTGGTATTGATCAGTGGACATGATAATCTGTCTTAAATATGAGACCTTTATGTAAATATGACCTTTGGGTATACATCTAAAAACATTCTGCAGCACCTCCTGACCTTTGTGCCTGTAAGAACATTGTGCGTATGTTTGCCTTGGCGGCTGGTGTAACGCTAACCCCAGCTCTGAAGCCGCAGGGTGTGTAACTTAATCACATCCGGTGTGATTGGAAACACTGATGAATGTCCACTTTGTTTGCGCAGCCAACTCATCCCCCCCTCTTCTTGTTGGATCCAACCATGACTAAATCTAATTAAACAATGCCATCAAAAACCGCCGGCCCCCAGTGTGGTCCCATTAGCGCCAACCAATTTATGTCTACTACAGATAGTAGCAAGTGCCGTTTTTTTTTCTTTCTGTTTAACTCAGACATGAGGAACTGTCCTTGCAACAGTGTGACCCACTTTTGAGAGATTGTGCAGTCAATGAGCCACACCTCCAGCTGTCTTGACAGATTTTTCATCACAGGTCACAGCACCTTCTTGTGCTGTAAATCTGTACCAGAGCTCATTGACTCTTTGTCATTGTGGTAAGATCATCTTTAGTCAGGAAGATGAATTAGAAATGGTTCGGTACAAAGACGAGTAGTGACAGTAAAGACAAGGTCTTTTCTAATAGAAGCTCTTGTTCGATGTGATCCGTGTCAGTTCATTGTGGCTCAATGCCTGTAGACTGAGATAAAAATGGGTTTTATCCTGAAAGAGGACAAAAAGCTAATCACTGATGAGCCCTAGTTGAACGGAGGATCTATTCTTAAACAGTGGCTTGCAGAAGTATTATTAAGTCTTAAACTTTTTCATATTTTATGTGCTACAACCTGAAACTTCTGGGCATATAAGTGATAGACTAATGAAGTTATTGTCCATTTGAAAGTTTAAAGTTGAAGGAGAATTATACCTGAATTGATTTTTTTTATCCATAGATATCTAAAAACCATGAAATGCTTACGTGATCAGCCCCCCTCAACACTGAACCATAGATCCATCTTTTGTTGCAGTTACAGCCACAAATCTCTTTAAATATGTCTCTACCGTTACAAAATTTTGAGTTTGCTACTGACTCTCAGTTAATATAAACTGTGGACTTTGACTGGACCATTTTACCACATCGAAATACTTTAATCAGATCTGGTATTTTCAGCATTGGCCAAAATGTTCATTTTTGACCTCACGTGACCTAAGCACCTCCTTCCACAAGTTTGTTGCGTCCTCTACATGTCTTGTGGTAAACTGTGTAAACTGTGTAGGAAGTTTCTCCTACACAGTTTCTCCTACACAAATAGTTTCTCTCTCCCAACAACTCATTAACCCCTGATCTCACCGGATCACCTTATATTATCTGAATGATGTAATAATCCATAAAGGATGCATACTTACGAGGCATAACTATTAAATGAGAGTGGCTTCAGCAAGTATGTATTAATTGCCTGTTTTGACAAGAAGATTTGAGAAAACCATGAATTAATGTCCTTCCATTTCATTTTTATTCTTTATTTTGTGAGGGTCATGCAAATAATATAAATAATATTGCTCAAGATGTCTAGGATTTTTGATCAATATTTGCATGTTGTGATACCTATTACACTACAAAGATATGCCACAAGCTTGTTCCTTTTTACAGCGGGTTCTGTTTCCCTGAGTTGGATCACTTCCCCTGATCAGCCGTTCAAATGACATTCAAGTGGATTAGATCTACTCATCAGAGACTTAGAGGGAAACTTGGCATCAAAGTTAAGTGGAACTGTCTCAAGTTCTATTATTATTCCATGCAAATAGGGGCTTTCTGCAGGGACAAATCGGCTACTGAAATCTACTATAAACTGGATTAGTTGTATCCAAAGCAGAACCAGGGAGGCAGAGATTAGAAAATCAATAAGCAAAGCTTTGTTCACTTAGAGATAGAAATGCACCTTGATCAAAGTTGTTCACAGATGTTTAACTTGTGAACAAAATCGTGGCTAACAGCATTCAGTAAAGCAGCTGTCAAAATAACTCCTGTCCAACTGTTCTCTTTCTCAGCCTCTTCTAGGTGGACACTTTTGTTGCATGAGTAATAAATTATGTGAAGAATGTAAGTCTTATTTATGACATCTTCAATTAAGTAAATAATGAAGTAAAGTTGCTGAACTGTGCAATGCTCCATGAACTCAAAGGTGTAAATGTTTTATAGGGCTGTTATAATTGTTTGATGGGCATTTCATCATAACTCCACATAAAAAAGAAGTGTATTTTATTTTTTATCTAAATTCAAGTTGAAGACTTAATTAGATCATTGCAATACAGAGTTAAGCTACACATTAGTTTCATGGCTGCATGGTGGAGCAGGTTTTGGCACAGCAAGAAGGTTTTCGGTTTGAATCTTGGTTGGGTTTGAATGTTGGGGTTTCTCTTCAGCTACTCCAGCTTCCTCCCAACATCCAGAAACTTTCATGTTGGGTTAATTGGTTACTCTTTAATTGCCTTTAGTTTTGGGTCTAAGCATGTATGTTTATTTGCCCTGTGTGTTTCTTTTTGGACCATAATGGACTGGTGGCCTGTCCAGGGTGTAGCCAGTTTGTCATTCAGTGACCATTAGAGATAGGCAGCAGTGACCTATAGATAAAAAAGATAAAAAAAAGTTATGGAAAATGGCAAGATTAAAGTAAAACAGTCATTCATTTTAAACCAAATAGGACATGGTTAGCAACTCAGGTTTTGGATTGTTTTCAGTTCACTCTTTGGCATCCTGAATTTTAGAAATTAAGCACTATCAATGCTATCAAGATGTCTGTTTACCTTTCTCTTTACGTCATGAATGTGGGTCAATGGATGGATTACACTGCATTCACAAACAGCAATTATAAATCCAACTGGTGATGAAAAAGACATCTGTTTACATGGATAATGTGACTAATGCTTTCCCTGTTTCCCTTCCTCTGCATCTGCAATTCTTCATAGAAATATAGAACACAACAAGTTGAAGATTAAATAATTTCTGAAAAACATTTTTGCTGCAAAGTGTTGTATTGAGTCTCTGGCTGATATAAAACAGATCCTTTTCATTTTATGAAGTAACTAAGCAAGTGACAAAGCAGGGGAAAATAGGCTGCACTATATGAAAACACCATGGCACATAATGGGGGCAACTGTGGCTCTGTGGACAGAGTAGTCATCTTGTGATCGGAAGGCTGCAGGTTCAATCCCAGCTTCCTCCTGCCACACGTCAATGTGCCCCTGGGCAAGGCACCCAACTCCAAATTGCCCACTGAGCTGCGTATCGGTGTATAAATGTGTGAGCCTTTGTGAGTGCAAATGGGTGAAAGTGGCTCTAGTGTAAAGCACTTTGAGTGGTCAAAAATGATTAGATAAAGTGCTATATAAGATCATTCCATTTACCATAATAACTGAACATGTGCATCATACTAAATCATACTTCTCTGGCATATAAGACAGCCTGTGACAAAATAGCTGCTGCATTACCCAAAAATGATGCGTGAAGTAAAGATTCACTGCTAAAATGCATTATAAATCATTAAAATGTTTTGAAAAAGATTTTGACAAAAATATAATTTGTTCAGAAAGAGATAAAAAAAGTGTAACAGAGATTGTATTTGTTGACTTTCGCATGAAATCTAGCCTGACTCTTGTTCAATTTAAGGAATCTAGCAAAGTAGATTCCTTAAATTGATACTGTTACATTTAGAGTATTTGAGACATATGTCTGGTTCTTATTTAGATCATCTTCTATTTATATGTATACATATTTTGAACCTAAGCAGGGTGAGCAATTGTGCCAATTATACTCAGACACAAACTGACGTGGTAGGTCACAGACTTCATTTGGTAAGGTAATTATGCTGGAAAAACAAACTTAAGTCTCTGGCATAATTCACACCCTGAACTGTCCTTGGAATACCGCTGTGCTGCCTGGATGACAATAACAAAGTAATATGGGCTGATAAGGAGCAGCAAAGAAGTGAAAGCCTGAAGGTCAGTTCTGGTTGGGCTGGGAGCTCCCAGAGCGGCGAGGATTCTGCTGACATCCGCCGTCTTTGTTCTGCATAATTGGCTAAAAGACCGAGCAACTATATTTACACATCCCCCGAAGAACATTAATTACAGAATGAGTGAGAGAAAAAAGTTGCATCGCTTTGCTGGCAGTTGCGCATGTGAATGCTAATTAGCTATGGGTTTTCATACACATTGCCTGGCATCTTGTAAAATTGTGCTGCATTGAGAGTTTAAATGGGCTCAATGAGCATAAACATTTAGCTAGGGTGTGGAAATTGAGTCTGAAAATGATTAGACAGGATTTAAAATCAAGGGTGGCACACAAAGTTCTCCAAAAGACCAAAATCAGACAAATAAAGTACTCAAGTAAAACAGTCTAAGGATTCTCTATCACATTCCACCAAAGATAAAACAAAATCCTTCTCTGCAAACCTGCTTTTAATTTTAAGACTAAACACTACAATAATGTAAATAAATAAAGTATGTGAATTGGGTGAGCCCTTCCATAAAGACAGGCAACTTCAAATGTAACTGCACGACAGCTGCTGACAGAGATAATGGTGTCAGCTAACAATGTAATCCATGTTTAATGAAGCAGTCAGTACCTACCCAAAACTGGCTATCAGGACTGTCCAGTAGGTCGTTACAGTCCTGATAACCAGGACTAACCCTGGTTTCTAAACAAATACCACCTTACGTAAAATGCCAGCTGTTACTCCTGATGTTCTTCATCTCTGTGTCCCTGAAAAGTCCTGACGTTGATCTCTGCTAAAACATTTTGTAGCTCTGAAAGGTAAAGTGCAACAAGTCAAAAATAAAATCACAAATCATTTTCCGGCCTCTATAATGAATCTTATTATGAACTTGAACAGAAGGTTGTTGCAACAGCATGATGTTACTTAGTTTTTGTTATGCCCCCTCTTATAAGTCCCACCAAACCATGCATTTTGAATAAATGTGTTCAATTTTTATTGCTGTTAATTTTTTCTTGCGATTTTAGATCTAATATCCACAGATAGCGCAACACATATATTTTCCTTCCTTATGTACCTTTGTATATGCATATGTTCAATGTGGTATATGGAATTGAGTAAGTTTATTGTGTGACTGTTGTTTTATGTTTGTATGAAGTATTCATTTGCAGAGGCAACAATTTGGAGACAAACCTGATTCTAAATCTGTCATGCAAAGTAAATACAATTTTCAGAGCAAATTTGTGTTCACTTGCAGTAACCTTGTTGTCTAACTAAGTTCCTAGATTTATATATAATTGTAATAATACACATCAAACATATGTGATATGTGTTCTTGCTGTTTGAACCCAGCAATGATCTGTCTGACTAAACCAACTCAGTCTAAAACAGAATGTGCTTTTGCAGTGCTTAGTCACATGAACTGATCAAGAGGGAGTCATAACCTTTCTCTGCTTATGTCCTGATTTTGAGATCTGTTTTTTATTTGGAGCGTCCTGTAGTAGTGACCTTGTGATGTTTGACACTGAAAAAGCTCTGCTGCTGCAGAAGTAGCTGTAAAACATTGTCAGTGTAGAGGATGATATGTAAACCCTCGTTAACCACTTCCTGTTATTGTCTGTCACAGGAAATGTACGGCCACTAGATTTAATAAGTGTAACACTTTCAGTTTTCCTCGTGTGTATGTTCAGAACTTTGAACAGTTAGGCACGATTATACAACGCATCTAGGAAACAGAGGAAAACACACAAATAGCTAAACCTAAAAGCAAACAAACAAGCTTGTCTCCCGTCTGCGTAAATTGAGCGGATCTGCTTGCATTATGCGGTGTGAAGAATGATTTCCAAATACCCCATTCAGTAATTATTTGTGCATAAAAATGATGCTGTAGCAGCAGAGGTTAGTCAACAGCTGCCAGCAGCTTTTATCATCACTGGAACATTTATTCATAATACATTTATAGAAAAGAATGGAGAGTTTAGCTCACAAAAAAAACAAGATGAGAAAAATGAAGTGGTGTCCAAAAAAAAACTGACCAGAGTGAAAAGAGAGTAAAAAAAACCTGATTGAAAAGCACCAGGTAAGCAATCAGTGAGGATCATCAAGCTATTTTACTGCATAAGATAAGTTTGATGAAAAACTATACAAGACTGTCACAGTGGAGTGGTTTGAGTAATATGATAATATCCTTCAATCAGCAAGCCAAATCATTTCTAAATGTAACTGATGTCGAGAAAGCCTCTACTTATAACTCAAGCGTGAATCATGCAAATTACATATACTTGTCTTTACTCTGTATCTGTGATATAGCTATTCTTAAAAAATGCTCATCTTCACCGTTTTACTTCTGCACATAGCATAAGTAAAGCTGCAGTGGTGTTTAATGTACTGGGAGAGTATATTTTTCTTATGCTACCGTGATTTTGTCATAATTCCAGGGAGTTTGGTTTTTGGTCTCTCCCTCTCTCCTTCCTGTTTACTGTGTTATGCTAATGACTGGTTGAGGATAAGAGGGCCGGCACCACTTCCCTACTTGGCCAGATTGTCGTGTGTTTGCTTGTTTCCCAGAGGTGTAACATTGGTGACTCGACTTCAATTATCATTTCAGGTGATCGCAGAGCATGTGATACAGCAAAGTTTCTACTTTGGCTCATCATTTTCCAAACACAAGCTTCACTTCTCTGTGTGCCTTCTTCCATTTATCTGCTATGAATCAGAACATAATCCAACGCTCTTATTTTCTTGAGAGCTCAGGGATCCAGCCGTACTTCTCCAATTCCTCACCTTCAACTAAGTACATGACCAATAATCAATATCATTACCAGAAATTCAAACCTTTCAAGACACTCACCGATCAGCTTCCAGAACATCCACTGAGCAGGACCCATTATGCTGACTTCGCTGATTCTTCCCTTCTGCAAACCTTTATAATAAATCTTTTAAACAACTTTGCTGGCATCTTGGTCTCTTTGCTCTTGCTGTGTTCAGCATGATAGATTTAGAATGTCTTGTGCCTAGCAAAAATATTAATGCCACTTGCTGTTATATCACTTTGATTTGACAACTACACCCAAGCCAATCCTATGTATTTTATGATATTTTATCTAAAGCGTGTAATTCAATTTTGAATTGGAAGCAAAATATTGCATTGTTTAGTTTTCTAAATTCTAATAAGAATATGAAAAGTGTGTCATCCACTTGTTCTAAGTCTGTTTTACTCTGATGCTGCTGCTCAACTAATTAAATCGCCTTTAGAGGTCACAGTAAACCGAGTCCACCTGTGCAAATTAGCTGGAGCATAAATACATTATGCAGACCGATGAAACCAGAAGACAGGTGAAGGTTAAAGTTATGAAGAGGTTTAAGGCAGAGTTATTTTATCGAGCAAATTCCAAGGTTTGGAGCAGTGTTCAACCCATCATCCAAAAGCATTGAAACTCTAGCTCATGGTAACTCTAAGGGAGCTACTGAGATCCAAAGCTCAGGTATTAGTTGTGCTTTGCATCAATCTATCACTTAGAGACGAGTGGCAAAAGAAAGGTGTTCTTGAAAGCCACAAAAAGCCCCCAAACACATGAAGGTTGTTCTGCCAAGATGAGAACCATAAAATAATTCTGGTTATGCAAAATATGAAAACGTACAAAAAGTAGTGAATGTTAATTTTCTGATGTTATGTTGATATGATGTTTTCTTGGGGGGTGGAGGGGGGTGTTTACCGTTAATACACCAATCAGTGTTGGTCTCTCCCATAAAATCCTATTAAAATACATACACATTTTTGGCTGTAACTTGACAAAATGTGGAAAAGTAAATTAGTTTTGTACTATTTGAACCAGAAACGCGAGTAAACAACACCTTCCAAACAAAGAAAAAATGACACATTTCACTGTCCTGTTTAATGGGATGTAAGAACCAAATCCTTCATTACCTTCTATCTCCATTTATTCCCAATTCATAACAAAATATTGCACATCTGAAGGCTACAAATAAGTGTGAAATTGGTTCTGAATAAAAATTCTAAACATGTAAAAACAGGATGAACATGAAACAGAGGACACAAGTCCCACTTAACAAGCTCTGTTTGATTTGGAATGATGTATGATAAATTACATCACGCTATGCATTGCGACGCTTTCTATCATGTGATGAGCTTAGGTTATTATTTTGGTGATGCAACTGACTGTAAGCACCTAATCATTTCCCAGGGAACGCGTTATTGTAACTCGTTTGTTCTAAACAACCATTGATTTTTATTAATTTAGTTTAGCTTCTGAACTGTACAAATAAAGCTTAGCAAAAATACTGTGCAATATTGATATATTGAATGAACAGAACTGTGTTATTACATATCCTTAGAGTGGAACATCCAGCAGTGCACAAGTGGAAGTGGAAAAATAGTCCTTGCTGAGAAAGATGGGGAGTTGGCTGATGTAATTGAGATAGAAAGAGATTGTATCAGCACTGGGGTCGCTGTGAATAAACACAGGGAGGGCACTGAAGACAATTGAGTGTGTAAAGGGGGAGAGGCCGACCCACTGCACAATTTGCGTGCGCAGTGTGTGTGTGTGTGTGTGTGTGTGTGTGTGTGTGTGTGTGTGTGTGTGTGTGTGTGTGTGTGTGTGTGTGTGTGTGAACATGGAAGCCTACCCCCTGAATCGCTTTGAGCTAGCAAGGCGTGTATGCGTGTCCACGTGTGTGCTGGGATCATCTTAGGAAAGGGGGAGGGGAAAGTCTTGGCTTAAGCCCTGAGACTGAATGACTGGTGCTTTTTTCCTCCTATGGAGAGCTGAATGTGTTTGTGCTGTGGAATAAAGACCTGCAATACTTCTGAGACCGTCACCTACACAAAACACTGTCACATGGCCTGTTGTTTTCTTTGTCACACCCACACGTCGATCTCCCTAATGTATTTACTCAAAGTCTGTGCACTTATGCAAACATGCTGCACAATCACACTAACAATCAACAGCGACTGCAAAACATAAACTGGAAGACGCAGGGGGTAATCAACAGAGAAACGCATCCGATGAACATTGAGAGCAAACAAGTTCTTTCATTGCATGCTTGGTTAGAGGTTTTCCACATTTTCCCAATTTAAACAATGTTGTCTTAAAGTCTAAACTGTCTTTTATTCTGTGCATGATGTAAACTGAACTAAGATGCAGATGTAGTTATATGAAGTTTGACATATGTCTACCAAAATTAGACATATGTCTAATTTGGTATATATGTCTAATTTGGAGACATTATAAGCTTGTATTTTTGATATATTGTTATGATTCCTATAACATTGATTTATAACAAGCCTGATTTTTTTGGTGCTTAGTGCATGAATCTTCTCACTATGTTTTGCTGATTTCACTCCACAAGTGCAACACTTAATACCTGCATCTTAGGAGGAGCAGTTATCCTACTGAAGCCAGAGACTTTCACAGTGAGAAGTTTCCCTCTTCTTTCCAAAACTCTCACTTTACTTTACTGAAATCAAACTGAACATGCCTCTCCTCCTCACAAACTGTCTTGGAATGACATAAGCAATCAATCATCAATCAACTTTGATTAAGATGAAATACTTTTTAAAAAAGAAAAGCTTAAGAAAATGCATGGCTTATGGGTAGAAAAGTACAGATGTGTCCTTTTCAGTGTGCATTGGTTGTCAACTATTAAATGCAAAATTGTCTTCAGAGCAAAGAAAGACAATCCAGCCAAATCCACTCCAATCTAGTTTATGCAAAGCAGGTCATTTGGTGCTCTACTGAAACACGTATCATCCCTCTGACACTGTTTTATATTAACTTCCTAGCAAAGCAACTTCCCTGTTTCATCAAAAAGACCTAATAAGGCTTCTGTTTAACTTTCAATCTGGAACAAATCTGAATTAGTTTAGACACACTGACACTGGTGGATTGGCTAAACCATCTGAGAACAAGTTTTAAAAAGCTGCAGTCAAATTTACAGGTGAGCAGATGACTGAAAGAAAATTTTGACTTATTTCTTACACTCTAGAAAGAATATTTTTGAAAGAGGTGGATGTTCTTTGGTCGATTTAGATTTGCTTATGATATGTGTCTATACCAGAATAGTATTACCATAGACATGAAGCATTTCTAAATTACACATTTTTTATCTTTTTTACTATGTTCAATATGGAGTTCAAGACCGTTTTTACACCAAAAAACTAGATGGCTAGTTTTGGTGCTTGATCCAACATGTCAAGACAAACAGACCTAATCATTTGAGAATCTAGATCTCATTTTTTGTTTGTTTGTTTCTGGTAAACTGTTTGTATTCCCACTGACTTGTCCTGCGAGTCCAATGACAAGGGCATGATCCCCCAGCAGCGGCAAAGACATTAAAGGTTGAAAGAAAAAGAAAGCATTTGGATTTGTATTCTTGTTTGTGAGCGCAGACCTGCCTCCAACAGAAATATCTTGAAATGTCATTTGGAAATGTTGTGACCCCCAGTTGTGGTTCCAGGCAGAGCCTCAGGAATGCATTCTAAGAAATCTAAGACAAAATAAATAATTAACTGGGTGAGTGCAGATAAAGCAGCCAGGGAAAAAGGCAGCATAAGAGAAAATGTATCAGTATATTATTTAATAGGGACCATGTAGCTCATCGTATCTCGTGAACAAAGAGGCAGGCTAAGGTTATTGAAACTGAAACATACAGTGCTGTGAAAATGTAGTCAACCTTTTTGTTTTCCAGTCTCACTTAAATATTTCAGATCAAATTTTGTTATTTTTTTCTCTGTCAAAAATAACCAGAAATATAAAATGTAGTTATTTTTAAGCAATAATTTCCTTTGATTAGGAAAACAAACAATATCAGAACCAACCTTCTCATAATTGCAGTTTGAATCTGATAGTACTTTCCACTTGTTTTCTATATGTTGTGAAGCACCTTTTACTTTGCTGTTTAGGGATTTTAGCCACACTGGAGGCTTTTGCGAAGGGATGTTTTGTGTTAGTCGTTAGTAAAGGACCCAAGCACAGGGACTGATTATGACAAAAAGACCAACGTTTCTGTGATAAACAAGGAAAATATGCAGGGAAATCACAGGAAGAGCAGGACAAGGAGCACAGGTGCGTAAAGAGACGAACCAGTAAAGAACAATAAAAACCAGTGAACTTTTACGAGGAAAGTATGGCAAATGAAATTAGGTACAGGTGAGTTGACCAGAGGACTGTGGGATAGCTGAGGCAGAGAGCAAACTGGGAGGCTGAGGGAAGGAGATTAATTAGCACAGAGGGAGCTGAACTAGAAACAAAAAGAACTGCAAACCAAGGAGAAAAAGGCTAACTATCAATAAGAGAGCAAACCAAAATGCAGAGAGTGAAGAACACAAGAAATAACCAAGAAACTAAAAACAAAGGAATTAACTGTGTGGTAATGCATGTTCTAACAATAACAATAAATATAATTACAATAGGTTTTATTCATAATTCCCTTTGTAGCTTTTAGACCTCAAAGGGCAAAAACAATAGATAAAAATAATTTTAAAAAATGAATAAATTAAAAGAGATTAAAACCAATATCTAAGAAAATAAAACAAAAAATTTTGCTAAAAAGAAATGTCAAAAGGATACTTTTTTGCCATCGTGAGAATCTAAATCTAAAATGTATTCAATGACTAACAGATAAATACAAATTTCATTTGTATTTATCTCTTTTTGTATTTATCTCTTTTTTTTACTGCATTTCATTTGTGGTTGTATTCTTTTTTGTTTGTGTCCCTTTTTTTTGCTGCATTTTATTTGTACGCGTGTCTTTTTTTTGTTTGTATGTTTTCTCTGTTGCTGCGCATTTGCACTTGTCGGCCACCATAGATAAAACATGTAAATGTGACAAAAAAGAAAGAAAAAACAATATATTTGTAATAGATTAACTAGCTTCTTACACCATTTTAAAGGAAACACCACTGTGGAAAAAATATTTGCATCTTGATGCATGAATGATATTAAATCAGAGCTTGTCCAAACCAGAGACACACATGTCTGCCGTGAATGTAAGCATGTCATGGCTAGTTTTCCTCCAACCATCACCAAGAGAACCTGGGGACTGAATGAAGTCTTTTGAGTTTGGCCTGCTGTGGTGCAGATCCATTGTTAAGCACAGATGGGCCTGTTGTTTCTTGCTTTCTCTCTGGGGGTGATGGGCACCACAATGTGAGGAGATTGGGTTTCACCAAACACCCCTCACCCTCTGCACATGTAGACCAACATAAATACATACATGATGAGCAGATTTGAATGCTTAGCTCTCTGTAGAGTCACCTCTGACATCTCAAATAGAATGAAACCAGTTTGGACAAGTTCATACTGGCAGTTTGCCATAAATTGGAATATTTTCAAAATTATTGTGCAACAAATCTCTATCAATTCAGAGTGATTTTAGGCATTTATTTCTATCATTTTTATTGCTCATTTTGGCTTCAAACTGATGAAAACCATAAATAAGGCTTATCATACATCAGGAGTATTACAGAAGATAATAAATGTCATCCTACTAAAAAGAAGGTCATGTATTCTACAGTGTATGCACTCAGTACTTGGAACTTTTATTTTGGCATAAATTACTCCATCAGTGGGGGTGATCAGCTGCTGTGGTTGCCGAACATTCAGAAAAACACACGTGTGGTTTTGACAGCATTCTTCTACTTGTATGCAATGTCAGATCTGCTGACTTTCACCTCACTCCTGACAATACGCCATATATTTTCTGTAAAGTTGAGGTCAGGTTAGTTTGCCAGCAAATCAAGTACAATTATACCATAGCAATTAAATCGGGTTATAGTGCTTTTGGCGGTGAGGGCATGTGCCAAGTCACACTTAAAATGAAGTGAGTGCCTCTTTAATATTTGCTAAAGCAGAGGGAAGCATGAAGTGATTCAAAATTTCCCCGTAGGAGGCTGCAGTGACTTCGGACTTGAAGAAACAGTTGACTCACATCAGAAGATGGCATTCCCCCCAAATCATCACTGACTGTGGAAACTTCACACTGGACCCTTAAACAACTCCATCACAGTCCCCACCACCAATAATGGGTGTCAGTGACTGTCTGCTGCACAGCTGTTGAGTCAGTAGTTTTTCCCATGACTGTGCAGACTGTGGTAAAATATGTTTTTATTGATTTTGTATTACATTTGAATTCTCAAAGAAATTGAAATAGGACTTTATTTATACTTTATTTGAAGGGGTGAATAAGACTGGGGCTGCACAGTGGTGCTGTTGGTAGAGCTGTTGCCTTGCAGCAAGAAGGTTCTGGGTTCGATTCCCGGCCCTGGTCTTTCTGCATGGAGTTTGCATGTTCTCTCTGTGCATGGTGGGTTTTCTCCAGGTACTCCGGTTTCCTCCCACAGTCCAAAAACATGACTGTCAGGTTAATTGGCCTTTCCAAATTCTCCCTAGGTGTGAGTGTGTGTATGCATGGTTGGTTGTCCTGTGTGTCTCTGTGTTGCCCTGTGACAGACTGGCGACCTGTCCAGGATGACTCCGCCTCTTGCCCAGAACGTTAGATGGAGAGGAACCAGCAACCCTCCTGACCCCATTAAGGGACAAAGGTGTAAAGAAAATGGATGGATGGATGAATGAATAAGACTGACATGACACTGTCATAAACATGACATAACTGATGTCATGAACATGAATAAGACTTCATGAACATTTATGACTGTTGTCATAAAGCGTCATTCGGTACATTATGACACTTTTAATACAAAGTTGACATTATTCGAAATGTCTTTGTTATGACAACTTGACATTAACCAATAAATCATTATTGATTTAACTTTACCTTTAATAACATAAAGTTACCTATTTTTTAAAGTGCAATCAGTAATACTTTTATAACAAATGTATATCAATAATAATGAATAAGGTGTTATGTCATGTTTATGAAAGTGTCATTACAGTCTTATTCACCCCCCTTCAAATAAAGTGTTGCCATTCAATTTAACAGAAACAACAATATATAACACAAAGAATACATATAAGGTAGGATTCTAGGATATTATAATCTTCTGACTCTATCTTATAAGACAATACTTAAAATGGGAAAACAGATTTTTTTATGCTGCGTATAAATAAGATTACATGCAACAATGTGAATACAATTACAGATGGCTAAGGTGAATCTGTTTTGCATTCTCTCATGATTGGTATGTGGACAGCCTCAGGCACTTGACTTACTCAGCTCTTTCCTTGATTTTTTTTTCTGGATGTCCTCTTAAATCACACACGCAACCCTACTTTCATTTTTGTTGCCATTTTTTGTCCATCTATTTAACCCCCTTCCATTTTTCCCACACTCTCCTCCTTCCTGCCCACTCCGGTGGAGCGCTGTGATTGGATGAGCTGAGTGGTTATCTGCAGAGCTGCTGTCTGTCACTGTACTGGTGGCAGGGAGAGAGGGGGAGGGAGTGGATTGAAGCTCCCAATCTGGGTTATTAAAGGCTATTTCCATCCCTGCCTCTTTCCGTGGGCTCATGCTCCAAATATAGATCTGGCACAAGTGACGCTAATGAAACATGTCCCCTTTTTTTGCTGTTGTAAATCTACTTATGTAATCTCTTCCTCGAAGCAGTAGGAACAAGTGATACCTTACCATCTGGGCCTGTTCTGGAGTTGTCTCCTCTTTTAACTGTCATAACTATTTAGATCTGGGGTTTTTTAGTTTGCTTTTTTGGCTCCAGTGGTTCTTACACTGTAGATTAAGGTCATGCGGTAGAGATCTGAAGGATTGAGGGAAAGGGCAATGTTTTTCCTTTAGATAATGAGAAACATTTTAGGCAAAACATGCAGGGTGTGACCTACAAGTTCCAGCCAGTATCCTGTATTTCCAGTTCAGATCCCTATGCCTCTTTATCTCAGATGCCAACATAAAAAGGCTCAGGGATAAAGTGCTGCTGTAGATGCTGCACCCACATCAACTTATAAAGAAGTGACTGGTCAGTTTATCTGATGATCTATGTGCTTTATAGGTAAATCAAAATGTAAAAATCTTGAATCCTAAGGATTCTTACTACTGGAATTTAAATCTGCTAAGTCAACAATCACACAAAGGCACAGGAACCGAGAGGTTATTTGCATGACCTATTTTCACCCTAAAAGAAAAGAGGAAACCCAAAAAACGCGTTTCGTTTTGAGAAATCAAGTTCTAAAGAATAGAAGGCTATTCAAAATACAATGCTACAAATATTCACCGCTTGCAGGTGTCTGTCTGACAACATTAAGTAGGCTTAGAAATCTCATTTGTCATATCTTTATCCAGCAAAACTGAAGCCCTGATGACAAATAATAAAACCATCTGTCAATCTGGAAACTGTTTTAAAGGCGCGTCTCTGGAGACTAGAAAAAAAATACTGTTAGATTAAATGAGGAAAGTATTACACTGTGATAAACCTTCCTAAGAGTGGCCAACCTAAGAAAGTTACTTCAAGAGCACGTCAATAACTCAGCCAGGAGGTAATTAAAAGTGCGTGTCCTGCTACACAGCGAAAAACATCTTTTCAACAGTCAAAGATGGAGATAGTTGTGTGACGAACTTGTCCGCCACTTCAGGATCTACATGACTTCCCTTAAGTGAGAGTAGAGGAAATTAGTGTCTCCATCCAGGGATTCTAAAGGAGGATGTCTGGACATGATTTTTTTTTACCTTGATCCATCTGGATTATGGAGCAAGAGAGTGACCAAAAGCACACAAGCAAGTCTAACCTCTGAATGGTTGAAAAAACAAAACAAAATGAGGGATTTGAAAGTCAAAGTATGGCCTTAAATCATATAAAAAGAATCTAGTATAACCTTCATCAAGTCATTCATGCTTTGTTTTAACTCAGGTTATTATTGTCAAACGCTAAAACTTGTTTGGAAGAGCAAGCTTTTTTCATTGCATTGCACACGTGGCAGTTTTGTTATGAAGCAAAAACCGATGAGAAATATGCATAATTCTCTATTTCTCAAAGGCTACATGCAAATGCACGTGGCAGGATTTCCCTGTCTGCTTGCTGAATAGAGGTGGTGGAGCAGCTGGTGACTGAGAGGAAGAACTTAACCAGCCCTGCTTTGTGGATCAGCTGTCTCTGACTGAGCTTTGTCATTCTAAATTGGGTCCTTTACATCCAGGGCCTGGGGAGGTTTTGACATGTAAATGGAAGACCCAGAGCTCCAAAGCCCCTCTATTACTCACTAAAATGCTATAGGGGACAAAAATGGATGTAGCGCTGGAGGGGGGTAGTGAAGGTGCGTCCAGGCGGCTTTGTAGCAGAGAAGTGTGCCTCATAGTCGGGAATTATGTTAATCACTGAGTTTCCGTCTGGGCACTGAGCCATCTTCATCCTAATAGAATTATTTATGGGTGATATGAGAAGTCACTGTGTGGGCAGTAGCAAGAAGCACATAAACATTAAAGTCATCAGGACACAGTTTAAGGAGGAATATGAGAGCAATATAAAGAATATAAACTTCACTTAACTTTAATACTGCAGTCATTGGAAATGCTAAAAAGTAGAAAATTCTCAACAGGAATATAAACAGGTTTTACTTTAATGATTACAACAGCAATGAACCACAGAAGACACACTGTGATTATCTATACATACAAGTATGCAAATTGTGCTCTTATTACAAGCACTAGTAGGTTGAAGGTGTAATTTTATGTATGAAATGATGTTCTCTGCATTTGTAATTTTGGAATGCAAAAAATGCAGCTTTTTTTCTGTTTTCTGTTTTCTACCAGTGACTATTAAAAGGATTAAATCTATTATTTCGATTATTTAAAAAAAATAATTCCTGTTTTTGGAACACTTCCCATCATCATACAGCAAATTAATTTAGTTTCACCACTGTTACATGATTGGTTACACTAATTTGGCCAAGAAATTTAACTTGGTACTCTTTTGTTACATTTTGAATTAAATAATTTGTAATTGTCAGTGTCTCAAATGCTGTTTGTTTGATAAAAATGTCATTAAAACCACATATTCTGGTGGTATTCAGACAGACTCCATGAAAATGCTCCAGGCCTGGGCATTTAGTCCTCGCACACATTTAGGCTGTAGTTAGTTGGGGGCCAACAAGTGTCTTCAGGTCAGTGCTGTACATGCAATGAATGAAAGAAAAGTTTAAATAGTGATATACAGTATGCATACAATTGGTTCAGATATTGAGAAAAACAATGTGCATCCAATTATCATGTAAAAACATGCAGGATGATCATTTGTAGAGACAAGATTTGTTTATTTCCTAATGACATTTGTGGATATCATTAGGCCCTTTGCTGTAAACCAATAATACTTCCTTTTATCCCGATAGGTCGTTGTTTTTATGTATGTAATGACTAAGATTGAAAGGTTCAAAAAACTTTGAACCATTCAATCTTAGTCATTATTTGATATTTACTAAATCAAAAGAATGTACTAAACAAGTAATGCAATAATGAACGAAATGGAAAAGACCAGCCAAACTGCTGCAAATTAAAATATTTAAAAGGAAGTCTTCACAAAGCCAAGCAACTAAATTGTCATCTTTAATTTTTTTAAGTAGGTCTTTAAAGCAAAGCTCTTCGTTAGCCAGCAACGGCTCAGTGAGTTGGTTTTCAGCACGTCTGTGGGCCACATGTTCACACTGGCTGTAAACAACTGGCACCCACTCAGTCGTGGGAGAAGCTGTCTGTATCCAGTTAAACAGTTACAGCACAATGCTGCTAAGCCACTTTGACCATGAGCGCAAACAAACAGGAGTAACCTGGCACATTTGGAGTTGCACCAGAGCTGCAAACATTATGCCGCTGGCACATAGGAAACACTCAGTGACCTTAAGCATGCCCAACAAAACACATCTGGAGTGGCTCTGTTTCATATTTAGAAGAGAGAAACGCAACAGAAAGCTGCAAATCAGCAGGAGCTTTCGGTACACAGGAAGTGATATTTGCTCAATATACTGTAGCCTGTGGCAGTTTTGAGGCATAATTGCTGACACTCCTGACTTGAGAGACAGTCTGCTAATGCTGCAGTGGACAGGAAAACTCAGCATTACAGACTGCTGTCTGCAGAATGCCAAACAAACAGCATATGAACCAAAGCACATAAAACTTAGATCTGCCTATGTCCTCGCTGCTTATTATAGGATTCTAGCAGCATAACAAACTAGAAATTGCCGCTTGCCTGCTCTTTTCCAGGTTGCCCTACTTTCTGTCTGTAGTTGATGACTTGGTTTATATGTCCTGTTTGGCAACACATCATTGTTTGTGCTTTAGTTTTGCTCTATATAATGAAGTGGTAGCGCTCTATAATTGGGGTCATGTAACAGTTGTGCTTGTTGGAGAGCTTTTCTTGCGCATAATTGTCTTCATATTTCCATCAGATTTGTGTGCCTAGGACTTGGTAAGAAAATATTTATGACAATCCACAGGGAAGACAGAGATAATGAGCTTAGATCACCAGGAGGACAAACAGCGTAAGCTGCCTAATGACGTCAAGCTCCTAATGATATGTTTACATTTAATGACGATCACACAGTAACTGACCTGATGACTCTTTACAGTACATCGCCACGGTGAGAGACGCGCGGCAAGGCAGTAAGGAGATAAACTGAACAGCAGATAATGACCTCAGCTTCCATCTGCTGGGCCCAGTGGGGCGGAGACACCTTCAACCTGCCACCGCGTGGTCGCTACCACAATCTGCCGCTCCCCGTTGTCCTGGTGACATCTGCTTTTGGGTGACTGAAAGATGAATGCAGCACCAGCCCGCACGGGCACCAAACAGACGTCACACAGACCGCTTCACACACACACTAACACTGCGACACAGATGGCCGCAGAAACACTACTGAGGAGATTACAATCCACAGCCTGCACTTTCTCAGTCAGTAGGTATGGAGCAGTCACAGATTTGTAGCACAGTTAGACGTGACTATGTTTTGGGTCTTTTCTTGAAAAGACATCATACAGCAGCCTTTAAAAGTATGAAAACGATCAGTATATTTGTTTTTAGGGGAGCACAAGTACTCGTTTTATGATTGCTATTCTAATAAAACACTGAATATCTGCATTGAGTTTTGTTTTTCCTTTAAATTAGAGGCGTAACCAACATAAAAAATCACACATCTGTTTGTAGGTCGAAAACAAGCAATTGTGAGGCTAAAAAAACGGGAAGTCCATAAGAGCCATTGCAGAAACATTAGTTTTAGCATGTACAATGGAATACACTAAAGAAGAAAGAAATAACTGAGGTACTAAGCAACATCCACTGGCTGAAAGCCAAATTGAAACATTAGCAGCTGACCACGGAAACATAGTGAGTCCTTTGAAGAAAAGACATAAAACAGCTGATATCCACAACGAACATCAGAGGGAAGGACAAAAAGAACAGAACTAGGAGATGCAAACCACCAATTAGCAAAAGAAAAAAAACATTGGACGCCACACTGAAATTTTTCAAAAAGTACAGAGATGAGCCTCAAAAATTTTGTATCCACGTTTTACAGACTGAAACAAGAGACAGACAGCAATTTGTAAAAACAAGGAATCTGGTCATGATCCCAGACATTCAAGATTGATGTCAATAGTGGAGGAATGTCATGGGTTGGGCTAGCATAGTGTGTTCTGGGAGTCATTAATTTTCATTGAGGATGTAAGCATGATGGCAGCTGCAAAACGAACAGAAAAGCTTCATAAGGAAATATTACAGATGTTTTTGAGTCACAGACTAGATTCGGTTTCTGCAAGTATTTGCAACTAGATTTAAATGAATCGTTTATGTTGACCTATTTAATGCTCATACTTTCCAATGAAAACACCTTTATTAAAAGAAGAAAAATAAAACATGTAAAAAGTTGGTGTTCTATTACAATTATTGGTATCTCAAGAGTTTTCAGTTCCACATGTAAACGCTTAAGGGAATCTGAGTGATAATCTCTTGTCAAATATAATTTGTATGTCAAAACCAAATGTTGATAGTATGCAGTTGAAGAAAAAATAAATACCTTAATGTTCCAACATTTTTGGATGGAACTGTCCCATAGTCCCATTTAGTAAAACTGTTCAAACTCTTGTTTTTTCTTGGTTTTTTTTGACTGCCTGATATGACATATGTTTTATGTTATCTCAGGCATACTTCTGATTGGTTGGCCAGTAACTTTTGATGAATGCTCCCAAGCTGTTTACATATCTTATACCATCATCACACTATCATATATCTGTCTTTCATTCAGAGTGAATATTGAGACAGTAAACTGATCATTGAACATGAAAAAATCTAATTAAACAAGATGGTTACATCACAGTAAAGCTAACATATCAGTTTCAGACACAGGACCTACACCATAGAAACCAACACACTGGCATTATTCAGGACAGGAGCAAATCAAAAGTGACAAATGCTTGTTGGACATGACAGGATATAATGTTGAACAAAATGCTCTCCATGTGAGAGTCACATTGACACCCACATAGCACATGTTTTTCAGGGTCCCAGTATAAATGGGAAGAGAAAATAATGTGAGTCCACCTTTAAGATCAGTGACAGTTTTCCCCAACAGATTCATAGGATAGACTGATCATTCTTTCTGAAGATGTGGTTTTGATAAGTGATTTTTTTGTACTAGTTTCTAGCTCAGATTCCCCCCCCCCTCCCTTACAGGAGGGGGGGTACTTAGTTACATTTGTCAAGTAAAATTGTAATTGTATCATCAACTTGGCTTGAGTAGCGGTCCAGTCATCCAACTCGTTGACTTTTCTTACAGTGCTTAATTAAATTATCTTTTTAATCCATGTCCTGAGAAACATGCAGAAATACCCCCAAGCTTGCGTGAGAAGGTTTGCAGAGTTTGCTCTATGAAAATGTTGAAAATACTTCCTTCAGAATCATTTTGAAAGATGATGAGACCAATTGGTTTATGAGCCACATGAAACATAAAGAAAATTAATGGCTTTTCTCACACATGCCATGAATCAGAATCTGAATCATGACACCAGCTTGTTAGTTTTAAGAATAATGGGACATAATGGTTGTTGTTTACCAGCGCTCTGTATTTAAGGTGATGCCGTTTTGCTTGACTAAATTCCCCAGGCACAGCTGTCACAGTTATTTAGAGCCTCTGCGGTAACCTTGGAAACACCCATCCTGCATGCAAGTGCTTTCACAAAGTGAGATCTTGATAAACAGGTGAAGAGCAGTGAATGTTGCAATTAGTGAAGAACAGCTTGAAAAGAAACAGCAACATAATAATCTTACAGAACACAGAGTGTGTCGGGTTCATCTAGAGGAGAAGATCAGCTGGAGGGATAGACAGAAGGAAAAAGGAAATTAAGGGGTGGGGTGGTGGTGACAGAGGAACAATGAAGAAGAGGATGTAAAACACAGCAGGGGGAATTCAGGTCAGCATCATGGCTGTACAGGCAGGGCCGGGTATTTGATTCATCTTTGGGTTTTAGAGAAAATGAATTGCTGGCTTGAACAAGGGGAAGTGAGTGAAACACAGATAAGAGAAGCAATTGAGGAACTCATCTATAGCATCAGGTTTTCATAAATTCGCATTGGGCTGCAGCAATTTAATAGAAGATTTCCATCTGAAAGAGTCACTGAAAGATTATTACAGAGCTCAGACAAAAATGTTGGACCCTAAACTGTTGAGCGTCACAGATGTTTCTTGTATTCTGGAGGAGTTCAAATAATCGTTAGAAATGTAGCACTTGTACTAATAAAATAAGTTGGACAGAACTTAGTTGATGATTATTTTATTTCCAAGAATAATTTTTAGTTATATCCAAGAATCAAATTGCATAGAAATGATTAAATATACATATAAAAGGCTTAAAATTAATGGTTGTTAAAG
Organism: Micropoecilia bifurca; assembly: GCA_903067075.1. Lineage (NCBI taxonomy): Eukaryota > Metazoa > Chordata > Actinopteri > Cyprinodontiformes > Poeciliidae > Micropoecilia > Micropoecilia bifurca. The sequence goes on along the minus strand of CAEGAF010083288.1, from coordinate 7,636 downwards.
AGGATTTGTGAGCCAAATATATCAGTTTTTGATGCGGTTCTCTACTGTTTTTTTTGCCTCCAGTACTATCCTGCTCAATGTCCAACTTGCTGGTGTTCTTTGGATCATTGTCTTTGTCATTGACCTTGTCCAGATTTGTATGTCACAGCCTCAGCTGTCTAAAACATTTTATGTGTCAAATTGAGTGAAGAAGTTATTGCCTTGCGCCTGGTCTAATGAAGAAGAACTAAAACTTGGTCTACTCACATGACATGTTCTCTTGTCTCTCATTTTATTAAACAGTGACTAATAGAAATTAGAAATGATCATTTTTCATCTTAATAAATATCTTGGAAACAAGATATCTTCATAAAGTGAGACTTTCTGATCTTAAAGTAAAGGCTTTTTGCACACCTTTGTCAGGCTGCTGGGAATTAACAAGCAGTACATTTAATTACATTTACCTGAGGTAAAAGCTATCTTAATGTCCCAGTTCACCTTCTACTTAAACACTGTTCCAATGCAGGTGGAAAGTTTGTGGAAGTTTGATATAAAATTTCAGATGGAATCTGTTTCACTCGAAACATTATTATCCCTTTTTCCCATGAAATGAAAGTTGTTCTTTATTTCTATCTTTGTACTTAACTGCACACAGCATAGATTCTGCCACCAAACTCTTAACTAAACAAAAAACTAACAGCACTCCAAAAAGCTTGCATACACAAAAGATGTAGACAGAACAATAACTGAGTATAAAAGGGGTTTGTGTGGTTGATTTATTTCTATTCTCCTGTTTGTGAATTTTTATTTTTGCTGTTGTGTTTTGTGAAAATGTTGTCAGCTTCAGAACTCACGTGTTTTATCAGGTGATTGTGCTTCCAAAATAATAAACTGATTATGACCTGAGAGGAAGTGTTGTTCTGGTTTAAGATTTGTAGAACATTGCACATATTGGATACCAATGGATGAAGTTCTGGGCTATTGATAAGTACCAAGTGTAGAGATAATCTAACAAAGAACAGCCAGAAACATTTGTGCTGATTTTTCTGAATGAAAGAAAACTTTGACGTTAAATGGATGGTCTGATGTATTTTGCAAGCACACAATGGCATTTTTTTTTTATCAGAATCAATCAATTATTTTACTCCAGATAAAAGACTACGAGTCTCTCCCTTTATCTGAGATGTGTGGTCCATGCTAGTCATCTACCCCTACTTCCTGTTCCTTCCTGTCAACATCGGATGAAATTAGATTTTTCTAACCCTGGTTGTTTCTCTCCAAGCCAGAGCATTTTAAAAGTTCAAATAAAATTTGACAGTTGGAGGGAAACATATCCAATAGAGACAACCTTTCCTTTTGAAACTCATAGTTCGAAAGAGGTGACCCTCTGACTCACCAGCTAGTTTTCTTAGCACTGCCTGACGCCTCTCTCTGTGGGCAACTCCAGAGAAAAATAGAGCCCTCACCCTCTCTACAAGTTTTTTTTTCCTCCAGAGCCAAAGCTGTGTGTGGAAATGTTTCCAACGATTTCTGGTTGGTATTGCTCTACCACACACCCCAGCTCCTGCTCTGTCCCACAAGTAACAGACATTCCATATCAGAACATAGTCACCTATTGGTGGAGTGTAAAAAGCAATTGCCATGAATTGCATAGTTAAAACTATAAGTCGTGATGAGTTCTTGAGAAAATACTCTATTATGTTTCTTGGTCAAAAACCGAGAGCACAAGACATCAAGGAAATTCCTGTGCTAAGTTTACATCACAAATTGCACATGAGGCCTCCTATATTCTTTTAAGTTCATGTAAGTGAATCTTAACGTATATTTAGATTTATCAACATTTTGATGGTTGAGTGAAAAGGAACATACAAAGCAGCAAAGAAGCACATGGACCAACAGCTAATATCACTGTGCAGCCCTCCTCCCTTTCTAAAAAAATAAAAAAAGAAGAAGAAGAAGAATCAGTGCAGCTGTTTGCACATATGGGCATGCTTGTTTATTTTCTCAACCCTTTCATATATAGTTAGCTCGGGATTTTCCAAGGAATCAGAGAAGAAGATGAGGTTTTACATACACCCCCTCAGAATGTTTCTGGAACATCTCAAGTTCTCATATCATGCCTGAATGCTAAACAGTGTTTTGTTATGATCTGAAACCTAAAATTCTATTAAATCCATTTATATTTGACAGACAAATTACATGTAATGCGCTATTTCTGTTCAGTTTAAAAAGTATTGCATTGCATAATGGTGAGGTTTACAATACTAATAACCCCTGTCTCTCACATCCTATTTATTTTTTATTTTGGAAATTTTCTACTAAAGATTGCATTTGTTATATTGCTAGGCTATTCCATGCCACTCAGAGTAATTTCTAAAGTTCTCACCTTGACTATCCAACAGAATTATCTACATTTCAGATCTACTGACTGACCTTTCCCAGAGGGACTAAATCTGACATATTTTAAAAGGACATGTCAAATATAGAGGTGAGGAGCAGAAGCAGAATATCTAAGAGGAGCACAATATGAGCCATTTCTTTCTTCAGATGTGATGGTGAATGTGAGGTCCCTGGCAAATACAACAGTTGAGCTTGGGGGGAGCTGACAAAAAAAAACACAGCAGAAAAATGGGAATGCAGTATTATGCATTTTACCACAATGTGGCTGCAGGAAAGTATTTGAGAGCCGGATGAGTAATGACTGGTCTTACAGGCTGCAGCTACACAGAGTGTGGCAGATATGGCTCCCACTGAGCTTATCAATCCTGTGATGGAAAAAAGTGAGAAATTTCATTTTGGCATTGTCAAGTTATGTATATAAAAAAATATCTAATGTAAAAAAAAAATCATAATAATTGTAACATTACCAACAAAACTGAAAGCCTATTTGGGCATTGTGTTGTTAAATGAATCATCCATCCATCCATCCATGTTCTATCGCTTATCCGGGGTCGGGTCACGGGGGCAGCAGCTTCAGAAGGGAGGCCCAGACTTTCCTCTCCCCAGCCTCTTCTTCCAGCTCCTCTGTGGAAACCCTAAGGCGTTCAGTCATATGACTGAAACATATTAAAGCATCACTGAGAGAAGTCAGGTATTCTGAAGTTAGGTATGTTGCAAAGTCTTTGAAGTGGATCAAATTATTAGTGGATGTCCACCAATCATTTAACCCAAATTAGATTCCAAGAGTCTGAAATTACCATTTTATCTTCAGATGCTTGTCATAAACGGGTGTTGAAAAGGGGTGAGTTTAGAGACCCTCCCGTTGTTGGAAAGGGTGTTTAAAAAGGTTTTTTTTTTAATATACTTTATTAGCAAACAGTTTTATATGTACATTTGTCATTATTTTGCAGAAACCAGTTTGCACTCTGACATTAAAAAAAGAATGAAAAAATTGTTGTCAAGAAAGCCAAACTTTATTGGTCATGAGTGATTTGGAAAGACTATAAAAGATAAAAAACTCAAGGGGGTGAGCACTTTTTACAGTCTATAAATTCCTTATTTAAGGTTATGGGATTATTTCTTCAGGATCCTTATTTAAATCTATCCAAGTCAGTAAGTTTAAATAAGTGATGTGTTTTAGAGTGAGCTGACAAGCATGAATCATATGAAGTAGGTGTATGATGATCAGATTGATTCACAATTTTGTGAGAGCGTGGCTGTAATTTTTACCAATAAGCTGTTAAGTTCCACATTTAAATACACTGTGCAAAAAGAGGCCGAACTTACACAGTTTGACCTTTCCAGGTATTTAAAATGTCTGATTTATATACATTTGCAGATTCTTTTCTCCACATAAACACAATTTCTGCTGTACAACTGACTTTTGGAAGAACTCATCAGGCTGCTTCTGGCTCAGAATCTGCAAATTCAACATCACACTGAAGATTTCTCTCCCTACCCCCAGCCAAGAGTAGCGACCCCCCATCTCTGCTAGCCCTACCACCCCCCCACACACACACACACACACTCTCTCAAAGCATCCATGCTCACTTACGTGTGTGCACACAAGCCCTGCTGTGCCTGTAAAATCAGCATAGTTTTCACAAATTCCTCTAACACCTCCTATCCCACGTGGACACGCACATCCACATTGACACTCACACACAAACACACGCTTGTGTGAACCCACACAATTAATGTGAAATCACATCCATCTTCCACCCCACCGCCCCTCCCCGGTTCTCCATTACAAATAGCTGAGGATTGCATTCTCTCCCTCTGGCCTTGCCTGATGTTGTTTTTACATGTCTTGTTGTGCGCAGTATTCTCCCTTATGTAAGACAAAATTACCCAATATGAGTGTTACTCTCAGCGGGGGTGACTGCACTGGTGCATTCCAAACTCAATGAGAGATGGTGGGAGATTTAGAGCGAGGTGGAAAGGAAGATAATCTTTCTTTAATGACCATTTTTATGGCAGCCATGCTGGATAGTTTACAAAAAGTACAAGAGGGGGTGGGGGGATACAGCTGAGAGAGAGAGGTATGCAGAAAAAGTCATGAGTCAGACTCACCAGCACCTGCCGAGCGACCAGGAGGCAATGGAGTCAACAGTCTTAAGTGGTTTATTTCTGTGAAGGTTAAACCTGCCCTTTCCATAAGAACCAAGGATTTCTTGGTAAACATTGAGAAAGAGCTAAGTAGACAGTGGATGTGGTTGTTTTGTTTACCCTGTCAGGATTCCCTGCCTGTGGAGTGTTGCTCTGGATACACTGGATATTAAAAATAGAGACAATCCTTATCAGGCATGTGCAGGAAAACTAATATACACACAAAGATCACTTTCCTAGGTACACTTTGCAGATCCCTTGGGTCCCCCATACTTTGGTTGTAATGAGTGGCTATTTGAGACACTGTTGCCTCTCTGTTATTGTGAATCAGTTTGCCGTTTCTCTTCCAACCTCTGACATCACCAGGTCATTCTCATCCACACAGCTGTTGTTCATTGGATATTTTCTCCTTTTTGGAATATTCTATGTAAACTCAAAAGATGGTTTGATGTGTAAATCCCAATAGATTATCAACTTCTAAAATACTTAACAAAGAAGCCTAAAAACTTCAAATAACGAGCTAAGATTATGGTTATGGTTACACTTGAGTTTCTCCAACCACCTCCATTGTTGAGCTCTGTTTGAATTAAATTGGGAGCTGAGCTCACAACATTTAATGACGATGTTGCAATTCCAAATTCCAGATATGACTGACAACTGTGATTGGTTCCCCTTCTTGTGAGAGGAATTGCATGTGAGCAGTGGCATTCCAGTAAAGAATCCCAGCACCAGTAGACTGCAAAGCTATTCTGAGCCAACCTTTAAAAAAATGTAGTGGAATCGAAAGTACAATATTTGTCTTTTAAATTTACTGGAGTGAAAGTGAAAAAAAATATTCAAGTACTTTAAAAATGTACAGTACTCAAGTAAATGTACTCCTTTACTGTCCTCTGTTTATTATTGGTGATATGGAATTCATTCATTCCACATTTATGAATTGATGCACTCTCAGTGCACATCCCATATTATTTCACATCTGAAATAGTCACATAATATACAACAAAAATTAAAAGGTACAAAATGTAAAAATGACAAAATCACCAGCACCCGTTTTCAGGCAAAAAGGGGATCAACCATTAAGTAACAACTGCTTTTCCCTTTCTAATGCCTCAAACAAGTTATGCATTCTGTTTCCTTTCAAAGAAACCCATTATGTCACAAATTACTTTTAAACGTTTCAGCCATAAAGTGAGTTGTTGTTTGATCAAAGTTTGTTACCAAACAGGTCGTAATCCACAAGGGCTTAGCCACATTGGTTCTGGTTAGGTCATGTTCCAACATTCTTTTGTACATGTGACCCAAAGTAATATGTCTTCCAATCAAGTCATCCATTGTCTTTGCACTCCTTCAGGAAGACGTCTCACAGACTGAGCAGGAGGCTGAGATGGTGACAAGAGACAGATCCTCCATTGATAAGGACACCAACATAAAACAGTTCTTTGTGCAACACTGTGGTGTCTTTGTGGGCACTGGAAGGTCCACATGAGGAATGGGACTGAACTGGAGACAGACATATTACTGGATCATTGTAGCCATAAGAAATGGCAGCAATAGGAAATTTTGTCTCATCAATCCTGTAACAGAATACAGCTGGATCAATATGTGTTTTCTTTGATTGATGCCAGTACCAGTTTATAAAAATGTAGGAAGGTAGCAAAAGATATTCAAGGCTAGTTGTCATTTGACCAATTTGGACGTTGTACTTCCAAGTTATTTTACCTGGTTTCAAAACAGTCGAATCCTACCTACTCTTGGTTTTTTACTCCCTAATCAATTTGTTTATGAATATTTATTTCAGCAGCTGCAAATTATTTGGAGGACCATTTGATCCTACTTAAAGAACAGTGCAGTCAAGTTCAGTTTATTATTCCATTGGGTAAACATTCACCATAAGGAAACCCAGCCAGTTGCATCAATTAACTGATATTAACACCCTCACATCTCCAAACAAACAGTAAACTAACCAACTAACATTGACTAGTTTACTGTACTTAGTGTAATAAGTTATTTCTGAATTATGGATTCTTTGATTTCACAAAACATTTTTAAATCTTGTCCTCTCTTGTTCTCAATTTTGTGTTTTCCAAAGCAACTAAAATGGTAAAGTCTAAAATCAATACTTTCCACCTTTAGACAGATGTGGTCTTCATTCAATTATCTTTTTAATATTTGGGAATTTCTTTACATTTACAAAGACATTTTGGACAGCAAGATATTCCCTGGCTAAGATAAGATGACTGAAGTGTTCATGTAAACGGTTGAACGCTGCTTGGTCACAAGCTCTGAACTCTTAAGCATCTGAGTTATCAGAATCCAGTCACACCTTTCCTGTCTGTAAATGATGTCACAGCTAAATGGTGTGAGCAGCCTGAACTGTCTTCAGTGCTGAAATAACTGACTTAGTGATAAAAGGACTGCTTGTTTAGCCTTGTCTAGCATCTGACTTGAGGATGACACGTGGCCTGCTGGAATGCTCCTCCACTGGGGTCACAAGACATCAGGGGACATCTCAAACCAATCATTATATGATTAGCTATTATACAGAGAAGCCAAAGTCCATGATGAGCTGATGATCACTTCAGTTATTTTAGGAAAGAAAAGACTGGGGTTTAATTAATGATGTCAGAATAACAGTTTTTTGTATCCAAAAAGAAATTTGTATCAAAAAATGTTAACTTCTTATGTGCCCTTGTAAGAATTACTGGACTGTGTTTCCCCAAAAGAGATTCATCCAACTTATATTTGTCTCTCGTATGTGTTGAAGATCTTCAAGTACATGTTAAAATTAGACAATTACAACCTGAATCAATACAAAAAGTAATTTAAACATAATAACTTCATTAATCAAGCTCAAACACCTATCCAAGATAGACCTGGGCATACTTAAAGTAGTCATTGTCCCTGAAACCTAATAACTGGTTATGTCACTCAGAGACAACTGCCTCTAAGATATGAGATAGCAATGTATCTTTGCTGTGGAGGAATTTTGACCGTCTTCTTGCTTGCAGAATTTTGTTCATTCAGCAGCAATTTTGGCTTTTCAAGTTTGAACGGGTTATTTATTACCATTTCACAGCATCTCGGTGGGATTCAAGTCAAGATATATATA
>CAEGAF010083265.1:0-24426 GCA_903067075.1 Micropoecilia bifurca | reverse complement strand
TCCAACTTTATAACAGTCACAAAATGTCACCAAAATCACTCTGTCCCTCTAAAATCTTTCAGAAAATCGCGAAAGTGTATTGAATCGCACTGTTTGCTGAATATCGCAATATATATCGTATTGTGGGCAGAATATCGTGTATCGTATCGTGAGATTATTGTATCACTACAGCCCTATTTGGTTATATTGATAATCCATATATGGATTAAAATAAACACCTTATTTTTACTTACGGATTTTACTTAACTATAGAAACAATACACGTATCATAATATTTTTAATGGGATTTATAAAGATTTCAGTGTTTAAAACTCATTTTATCTTCACCTTAAATTTGTGTTTTTGCAGTCGGTATTCATTTCCCCAGTATTTAAAGCCATTTATTTGTTAACCTTCTGCATCCTTTTCCCTCCAGAACCCGGTGGAGTTGGTGGTGCCGGGCACTAAGCCGGCATTAGGGCGACGTGAGCATCAAACCCTGCAGCACCGACACCACCAGCGCTCCCGCTGCCGCCCCCCCAAAGGCATGTACCTCACCCAAGAGGACGTTGTGGCTGTATCCTGTAGTGCCTCTGCTGCTAACACACTCCTTCGTCAACTGGACATGGAGCTGGTGTCCCTTAAGAGACAGGTAGAGGGCGCTGCAACTCACTCTTCTCCAACCTCCACTGGTTTCTCATGGTGGGGTAAATTAAATATCAGCCACTAATGTTGGCTTTAGATTTAGTTTTATGTCATATTTGAGACGCCTTTACTGCTGCCTCAGTGTGTGACTTATTTTATTATCTGCCTCTGTTAAAGGGGCATTTATTGTACCGTTTATCATTTATCCCGAAAAATTGTCATCATACGAATTTTGATTATTCCAATTAATGATGTCAAATAAAAAAATGAGGCTGTGACGGTACTAATGAAAATGTTATTATTATTTTCTCCAGGAGCACATCGATAAGTATTAGTAAAATCAAAAATATGATTAAATGTGGTTTCGGTGAGCATCTTGGGGATATAAATCGCACTAGTCTTGGTAAATGGCAACCTGAAGAAGACTGTTTCCACTGAGAATGTTTTCAAAAACAGTATTTGGCAACCATCAGCTGCGCAAAACGCCTGGGTGGACCAAGTCTTTGAGACGCAGCTTGGAGCAGCAGTTTCCAAGCTTACACCTTATGGAGCAGCCCTCCAACTCAGCTCCTTCAGACTAGCCAGCAGCAATTAGCGAACACCTGGTGCAACTGTGCATCGGCTGAGCTTATTATACGAGCTACTTCTAAGTGAAACACTGGTAAAAACTTTGTTAAAGGGTTAATAGATGAACCAAGTTGTGGTGACTTATTCTTAAAGAGACAGATCCAATTTCAACATCTTTAATTGTAAAGTCAAATTATTTTTGAGTGCTGTTTGGTGTTTATAGCATTTTTACAACAACTGAAGTTAACATAGTGTCTTGCTGGTGCTATAAAGTGGCACTATGTTAAACACGGAGAAAGAGTCAAAGTAACTTTTCTGTGTTTCTGTTTTGTTCTCCAGGTCCAGAATGCTAAGCAGATGAACAGTGGACTGAAACAGCTGTTGGATTCTGGGATTGAAGAGTACAGACTGACTGAGGTATAAACACATCCCAAGCCTCCAGATGAAGGAATCACATTTAAGTCCATTCATTATTTATTGTTTTATTTTGTAGTCCAACCAGAAGGTGAACGCCCGCTGGACCACAGACGAGCAGCTGCTGGCAGTTCAAGGTGAGATTCCTCTCCTTTGATTACAGCACTTAATAAAAGGTCTAAATAAATGATTAAACATGAGCTGCTTTAATGGGGCTGACTGTAAATTCTCTGTTCGGGAGTAAAAATGGCGTTTGTAACTGTTAAGTTGGGATAAATATTCAGATTTATAGGGTTTAAAGAACTTGGATCTTGTCTTCTAAAAACTAGGTTTATATCGCATAAAATGGCTGAGCAGCAGCATTTGAGGCTGGGGCAGCATCTTCTCCCACTCAAGAGCAATCAGCATCGGCGTCCCCCAGGGGTGTGTCCTCTAACTTACAATGATAATAATAATTTGAACATACATAGGCCAAATGTGATGTGACATTTTTAAACAAAAACATGTATTTATCTTTTAACAAACTATCTATTATATTATATATTTTATATTTATATATTTATCTTTTAACATTCATAAGTATTTAACTAGGGCTGCAACTTACTGTTATTTTAGTTATTTAATCAGACTAAAACATCAATGTAGTGTAAATATGTTTTGGTTTTTATGAACTAGTTAAAAATTAGTTGGCTAATATTTTTAAATTTTTATTTTACAGAATTCAGACTGGGTGAATTTAAAACTGACCATTGAGACATTCTGAGTAGAATACAGTTATGCAAAAATATATTTTTTGTATCTTAAATACAAAATGTATATATTACTGACTTTAATAAAACATCATCCTGGGATTTTGTTTCTTGTAGGCGCCAAACATGACATCACTGCTAACTTCAAAAAAACCTCTGGGGTTTTGTTGTTTTTCCTCACCTGAAAGTGGTGTGAAGGCAATCCTACGGTGTTTTTAGAGCGTTTCATCCATTCATCTTTTTTTCTACACCAATGGTTTTAAGTCGGACTGCAGCAACAATTCGGTTTTTTTTCTGCAGGAGTCAGGAAGTACGGCAAAAACTTTCAGGCCATCGCTGATGTCATTGGGAACAAAACCGTGGGTCAGGTGAAAAACTTCTTTGTGAACTATCGCCGGCGGTTCAACCTGGAGGAGGTGCTGCAGGAGTGGGAGGCGGAGCAAGGAACGCAGGCTCCAAATGGAGACAGCGCCACCTCAGGCGAAGAGGGGAAGAACAGTTCGACCACTCCATCAGGGAAGAGCACCGATGAGGAAGACGAGGAGGTGAGGTTTTTACCTTCACTTTTAAATTTCAAGGTGACCTATTGTGGTTCCTTGAACAAATTAGGATATATTTATGGGCTAAACAAAACATATTTATTACATTTTTGGTACAAAATCATTCTTAGATGATGAATCTTAGTCTGCTCAGTTCTTTCAGGACGAGCAATTTTAGGGCATCTTGTCACTTTAAATCTTGATAAGCTGCTACTGGCCACGCCCCCAACTTAATGTTTACACTCGCTTGTGAAAATGGCTGCAAACATTTTTGCAATATTGCAACCATACATCTTTGAAAAGCAGAAGTGGAGCCTGCTGCACAACCAACTGCATGTAGTTCCTGAATTGTAAGTCAATAACAAAACACTTGCAGTGCAAAAACACAAAATCTCACCACGTATTTTTGGTCTTGTTTCTTGTGTAAATATCTTATTACACTTGAAATAAGACAAAACTTATAAGTAATTTTTCAGCAAGATATAGGAGCTTATTTTAAGTCAAAAAAATTTTAATATTAATTTAAAAAAGTACTTGTTCCAATGGCAGATTATTTCACTAATAACGAGACATTTTTAAATGGTATAAGTGAAATAATGTACCAGATGGACTAGTACTTTTTTTATCAGTACTAAAAAAATATTGATTTAAAACGAGCTCTTGCATCTTGCTGAAAAGTTAGTAGGTTAGTTTTGTCTTATTTAAAGTGTACTAATATATTTACTCTAGAAACAAGACCAAAAATACTTGGTGAGATTTTTAAGATTTAGTTTTTGCAGTGTGGTCTTTTCCAGCAGCCATTGTTCAGCGCATACAACGGTAAAACCAGCTGACCAAACATGCTGGAGCTCTGCTTGGGTTGCTAGGTAACGGGGCTCTGCCTCACAGGGGTTGCTACCCCAGTGGAAAGTGATGTACTGCCAAAACAACATCTTGGTCTGTTTTGAGGAGCAACAGAGACCCAAATGGAAGTATCAAAATGTAAACAAATAAGTACATTTGTGTGTTTTCTCATGGAAATAAGAACCTATGAGCTGTTTGTTTAAGATTCTTTCCTTCCAGAAAAACATATCACGTCAGAGTTGACCATCATTTAAAGTAACTTCCTTTTCCTCTCTGCAGGGTCAGGTCACCTCTTCCGGCGCATCGCCTGCTGCCTCCTCTTCTTCTTCAGCTCAAAATCCTGTGACCTCCAATGCTTCCTCCTCCTCCTCCCTCCACCAGCCGCCTCCGCTCCTGAGGCCCTCTCTGCCGGCCACGCCGTCGCTACACCGCCAGCCTCCTCCGCTCCAGCAACAGGCTCGCTTCCTGCAGCCTCGGACCACCCTGCAGCAGCCCCCGCCCCTCATCCGGCCCTCCAACCCCATGCCGCCACGCCTCAACCCGCGCCCCACCCCCGTAAACCTGGGCAGCAGCGCCGCTGGGCCGGGCCAGAGCTCCGCCCAGCAGCCCGCTGGCATGGCCATCCACCTGCCAGACACGGCGTCAGCGTCGTCGTCCGTCCACTAACTACCGGCACATCTCTCCAAGACGCAGTGGAAAGTAGTTTATTTCCCTTCAACACATTGGTAAAATTACTGAAAGTCTCACTTCAGTGCTCTAGAATATCCCAAAAAATGTTCATCCGGTGTTTTTCACGTAAGAGGATTAGAACCACTGTAAAAAAGAAAAAAACATCAGACTTTAATGAATGGCTGAGTGAATTAATTTATTGTCTCTCTACTCATGTGGGATGAAATTACAGCCAAAAAGAGACGAAAACAGGGCGAATATGGCAATATTTACAATTTTATAAATGTGTAAACCACAGGATATTAAGGCCATTATGGATAAAGAAACAAAATCATTTCATTTCTGCAAAAAACTGAATAGATAAAATAAGGACATTTCTGATCTTGACAGGTTGAAAATTGATAGACAAACTAGGAAATTTTGAGATCAATCTTAGAAATTTTCTAAAGTATACGAGGACATCTCTGAGTTTGGAACATTTAAAATTTGCTACAAAAAATGTTGAGATTAATATATGACATTTTCGAGGGAAAAATTTGTTTCAATAGTCTAAGACTTTTGAGTTTGAAAAGTAAAAAATGCCAAGTATTTTCTAGAAAATGTAGAAGATTAATCTCAAAATTTCTGTTTTATTTCTGTACAATTTTTGACTTCCAGAGATTTTTTTGGCATTTTTATATTTACAATGGCCATAATATATCATTATATAGAGAATTCTGACTTTTTATTCAGATTTCTGAGATCCAAAGTCAGAATTGTTCCTTTTTTTGTGGTCCTAATCCTCTTTCATAATTTTTCAACATTGCAATGTGGAGAGAGGTTTCTTATTCCCAGACCTTGAATACAACATGAATTGGGAAAATAAACTGTCATATTTCTGGCATAGAGATTTGTAATCCATGAAAAGTATCTGAGGTTCAAGCCTTGTGTTGAAGTGCATGTGCCTTAAAGTGCACAAGGTGCTGCCGGCAAAACTGGTTCAAATTCAAATTATTCAGAGATTTCTCAAAAAATATTCATCTATCTTATTATTTTTCTACCCCTGTTTTGCTCTGACCCAGTCAACTGGAAAATATATATGTATATACTGTTATTTATTAGATTATCCCGTTCCCTTCTCTGATTTAAACCTAATTTCATGATAATGTACTTTTACGTCACCAAAGATGCTTGTGTTAACTGAAAGTATTCCTCCCCTGCTCTCAAAAACATCTTTTCTGAAAGATAAGAAAACCAAACCCAATATTTGTCCCCGGCAGTTTATAGATAAATGTGTGGTTAACTTGTTCTGAAGTCTTTAATTTAGTCATAATGCCCGAACTTGAACATGAATGTTATTTTTTTATATATATATATATAAAACCATCCTAATTGCTAAACCTTGCTATTATCTTTTGCAGTAATTTAACCTCAATGTGTCAAATTCACTAAGATTTTTCAGACTTATTCACTCAGACCTTAAAATTAAAGTTGTAGTGAAATAAAAGTAAATCCTCTTTTAATCTGGACATGATAAACAGGTTCTAAATTTACTTGAATCTGACCTCATTCCTACAAAATACCAGGTATTTTTATCTTTACATTCACTGCAAATGCTTTAGTACAGTTCAAGTAAGAAAAAAAATGTGAATTATTTTTCCAAATTATTATTTTAAGTCAATAAATCCTTAATATTGATGAGAAATTTCTAGTTTTCCTGGCAGGTTATTTAATTCACAGGAAGCGATTTTTCCCTGTTGTAAGTGAAATAACCTACAAGTCAAAATAGTATTTTTTATATTTCATTTGATCAATATTAAGGAATTATTTACTCCAAACAAGCTCCCATATCTTGCTCAAAAGTTACTTTTAGTTAGTTTTCCCTTATTTCAAGTGTACTAATGAATCCCAAACAATATTAACGAACCTAAAAATACTTGGTTAGAATTTGTATTTTCACAGTGTAGATATTTATATTTCTTTCCCCAAAAAGTCACTTTACAGTTGTGGATCTAAATTATTTATCTCACTGGACTAAGAGTGAAAATTGCTCTTTGGATTGTAAATTTTGCAGACCTTTTTGGATTAATTCACTCTTGCAAAGATGGGCAATGTTAATTAAAAAAAAACAACCTTTTTTAAAATAAACATCCTAGTTTTAGAGTGATTAATTACTTCTATTGTTTTGATCGTGCCTTTGTAATTTTTCAGAAATTGATGCCCAGGAACAACAACTTCTGATATTTCACCAGAAAATTTCCCAAACTTGCTGATATTCAGTTAATTTTCTCTGGTAAATCTTTAAGGCCAAAACGCCACGATGGAAAACTTTACCATGTAGATGCTAATAGAATAAACACCTGAGGTTAGAGTTCAATAATTTTAGAGCCTGTTATTTGTCAGATAAAACCAGTGAGCTGAAGGAGGGTGTACTTTCTTTTTACCAGGATCTTACCTCAGCGGGGAGTTGTTTGTACATACTGTTGTGTTACTGTTATGATGACCAATGCACGCTACGCTGTAAGATGTTGGTAGGACTGTAAAGTGCTGTTTTTGTGCGTCTGCAACGTCCGTCTGCTGATTTTCTAAACTTTATTTACTCTGTTAAAGATCCTACTGAACTCTTTATTACACTGCAAAAACACAAAATCTTACCAAGTAATTTTATTCTAGTTCTGAGTCCTAGTTTCAAAAGTTGAAAATTTCCACCATAATAAAATTAAGACAATTATGGCGCTAAATTGGGGCCATAAAGTTTGTTCACAAGTCAAAAAAATATGAAACTGTAAAAAAAATAATTCAAAACTCTTTCAGATGCAAAGGTTTTTTTGCCATTTCAAATATATATTTTTTTCTTTCATTATTTTGAATAAAATTTAAGGCCCCAATTCAACTACATAGATGATCATTCTTTAATACTGATGAAAAAGTACTTGTTCCACTAGCAGATTCATTTACTTTTAACATGACATTTGTCCCAACTAATAAGTGAAAATAATCTGCCAAAGAAGCTGGATCTTTTTCAGTTTTAAGGAATTGTTTAAAACAAGCTCATATTTCTTGATTAACTTAATTTTAAGTAAGCTTTGCCTTATTTCAAATGACTTCAGATATTTGCAGTAAAATCTAGACCTAAATTACTTGGTAAGATTTTGTGTTTTTGCAGTGTATCTACTTGTTTGCAGTTTGTTTGTGGTTCCCAGCTCCTGTGGTTCCATATTAAAACTCTGCCTTTAATTTAATTGGAAAAAGCCTCCTAACATCACAATAAACAAGATAGAAACCTGTTTGTTTAACTTTCAGGCGATTAATAGGAAAATAGTGTTTTAGCATTATTTTCAGACTCAGTAGCTGAAGAACTTTATTTTCCATCCATTAGATCTGCCTTTAAGACACTAAAGTTTCACTAAAAGCCTGTGGAATGAATATTTTTTGATTAGTTTTTATCCTGTGTTGTTTTTCATTAACTGAACGAAACTGGGAACCACTTTATCATCCTTATGTGATGTATTTAGTTTGGAAATTATTTATAGTCCTTTTGTAATACCGGTTTGGATTTCATGTAAAGCTAATCATTGTGAAAATGCTTGTTTTTTTTGTATGTATCATGATTGACGTTTAATGTAACTAGAATCATATGAAAGGTTGTATTTTCATCAGAACTTTCACCTTTGATGTGAAGCCACTTAGTTTTCTTTTTCGAGTGGGACTTGATAGTTCTTAATAAACATTTTATTTAAAAAAGTCTTTTAGTAATTTCCATTTTCTAAGCTCCATCACAACACATACATCAGGTCAGGATTGTAGTTTATACTGGGTCATTGCAACAGTTTCAACATTTGATTATCAGCAGCTGGAAACAGCAAAGGTTTTTTTCCACACATATAAACACAAAATGTTTATTTTTTTTATATTCAACCACAGTTGTTTTCTGATTATAATTGACAAATACACCTCTCAAAAGATACTAAGACAATATATGTTTTATTTACATTTTAACAACAAAAAAAACATGCCAAAATTATTTATACACTTCTCAATTATTTTGACTGGGATGCTCAAAAACTTCTGTAATATTTTTAAACCAGAAAAAACATAAAATTGGAGGAGGTTAGGACAGATCTCTGGGCTTTTTGAACAAATTATTGTGAACAAAATTTTTCTTGGATGAGATTTTAGCCTGCCCAGTTGTTCTGTTTTAGGGCGTCCTGTCACTTTAAATCCGAAGAAACTATTGGCCACGCCCCCAAACTCAATGTTTACATTCAAACATAAAAATGGCTGCCAACAAATGCGCAATTATACACCATACATCTTTGAAAAGCAGAAGAAGGCCTTCCTACACAACCAACAAGAATACAGCAAGTAGTTTCTAGATGGTAAGCAAACAACAAAACACTTGTCTTTCCCAGCAGCCATTTTACAGCGGTAAAACCAGCAAGAATGAACTGGAACCTAGCTTGGGTTGCTAGGTAACGGGACTGGGGTTGGCTGGGGTTGCTAGGTAACGGCCCATGGAACGTTACTTTACATTAATGGCTCTGTGGTAGTTTTTACATTTAGTCTTCATCTCAGTTAATTAAAAACCGAGATAACATCGAACGGGTCATTGTTTATACATTTATAATTTTATAAACAATAATAATATAAATAATAAATATTAATCACCATTCCGTTTTTGGAACAGTTTTAGTTTGCGTTGCCTATTTTTGCTAGCGTCATATTTCGTAACCCATGTATGCAGCAGATATCTACAACCAAAGGGACAACAAAAAGGTTACACACAAAACCTGCTTAATCATAGAAACGTTAGCTGGGCCAACCTATTTTAAAATATTACAGTATTACAATAATATTAAAGCCAGGATACTGACCACTTCTTTCTTAAGCTGGTTTGCCCTAAAAGCCCATATCTTATGTTGTTGGTGTGTTACTGTACAGAATCAAAGATTTCAGCTGTTATTTGCACTACTTGTCAGTTCTTGTATTTAAAACAGTTTTCAGCTGCAGTTTTCAGTTTTTGTTGCTTCTTGCTGCCCTCAGTAGTAAAATAAATCACAAGCATTCTTTGCTCTCAGTTCATATTCAAACATCCTTCAATGGTTTCTTCTGACATTTTGAAACTCTGATTCAAATGTGCAGCTGGTGAAAACTATGTGTGACCAGAAACTGAAGTAGTGCTTATCTTCATTGCTAGTTTTTTTTAAAATGTAGAAGCATGCAGACATCATATAAAACACTTCAAAAATAAAACCAACTCTTCATCCTTCTCAGGTTGAGAAGTTAAATATCTCCTGCAGGTGTGATTGTGATAACCATCTAGATTCTGGGTCACAGGTGCGTGGAAGTTGAGAAGCAGAGTTTAATGGTGAAGGGGTTGGAGCTGCCTGCAAGTCAGAGACAAACGGACGTCTTAAACAACGCGCCTCACAGTCAACAAGAAAAAAACCCCGAGACGTTTATTTATACATTCTGATCTCTGTGCCACTTACCAGCTATTCTAAACTGGTGGTGGTTGAGCACGATCAAAGCTTCAACAGCAGCAGTTTTACAGTCAAACTCCAGCAAACCAGAGAGAGTCTTAGAGCTGGCTGTAAAAACAACAGAAAAAAGTCTGACTGTCACATATTTACAGCATTTTAGAGTCAGTACACTGCAAAAACACAAACATATTACCAATTATTTTTGTCCAGGTTCTAGTGCAAAAATATCTTGGTGCACTTGAAATAAGACAAAGCAAGGCATAGGAGTCAATAATTCTTTAGACTGTTGAAAATGTACAAGTTCAACTAGCAGATTATTTCACTTATAGCAACGTGTTTTCCCAATATTATATTATAAGTGAAATAAAGTACAAGGGCATATTTGGGCCGTTGTAGGCACAAAAAAGCAAGAGTACATTTACACCAAAAGGTAAGATTAATATCAGAAATGTTCTAGAAAAAACATGGACATTTCTGAGTTTGAAAAGTTGGAAATATGCCAGAAAAAAATCTAATGTTTAGAGTAATCACATAAATATTCCAGAAAAAAATCTTCAAAAATTTCAAAATAAGTTGGAAAATTTTTAACTTTTGAAAGTCAGAATTTTCCACAATTTTTCTAGGAAATTACTGAGATTAATCACAAAATGTTGGAAGATTTTTTTCTTAAGAAAAATTTAAAATTATGTGGCTCAGAAAATTCCTTGTTTTTGGTTGGAATTTACTCTTTTTTTTCTGCCTACTTTTGCCCTTAACTGTCACCATCATAATCTACCAGTGGAGGTAATAAATTTTTATGAATATTAAGAAACACCACTTAAAACAAACTCCTTCACCTTGCTGAAAAGTGAGTTTTGTCATTGCAAGTGTACTGAAATATTTGTAGTAGGAACTAGACCAAAATTACTTGGTAAGTTTTTGAGTTTTTGCAGTGCATCAGTGCTTTTAACTCACGTTTGGCATCAAAGACCTTATACTTGGTGAAGGCAGGAGCGTTGTGTTCAGAACAGAACTGAGGGGAAACAGAGAGGAGAGATCATGTTTTTTTGGTGAATAAAGTAAAATCTTTACTAAGAAAAGCAGCGTTTGATCTGCTTGTCCCCACTTTTAGCAGCTGCTGCTGGTTGAGGGTAGGTGGGGCGTTGTAGAAGTGCAGCACAGCGGTGGGCGGCTGGATGATGTTTCTGTGGCTGTGGGTGCTGCTGAAGCGATTGTTCCTGGTCAGACTGAAGTCCTGGTAGCTGCTGCTGCCGTCGGCCAGTTCAAACACCTGACTGGGAATCACTGCCTGCTGCCTGGACACACTGGGAAGGGACAGACGGATGTCAAAACCAAAAACCAACCACTAGAAAACAGAAATAAACAATCAGAAAAATCTGAAGAACATGAGATAATATTGCCCTGCGAGAACAAAATGTGTTGTTGGTCTAGGTTCTTGTGTAAATGTTTTAGTGCAATAGTAACACACAGTAGCTTTTCAGCAAGACATAGGAGCTTGGTTTAAGTTAAACGTTTCTTAATATTGATAAAAAGCTACTTGTTCCAGATTATTTCACTCATAACATGGTAAAAATGTTTTGTTAGATGTGAATAATCTGCCAATGGATCTAGTACTTTATCGTCAACATTAAGGCATTATTGACCCTAAAAGAAGCTCCTGTATCTTGCTGAAAAGTTACTTGAAAGTTAGTTTTGTTTTATTTCAAGTGCACTAAGATATTTAAACAAGAAACTAGACCAACAATACTTGATAATATGTGGTGATAAAATTGTGTTCTTCCTATTTTTCTATCAGCGCAGTAAGATATTTTTATATGAAAAATTACTGCAAAGTAAATTATGTCAATAATGAATATATTTGCATAAATCAACTGCATTGTTTAAAGCAACCAGGATTTATTTTACTTTTTTGTTAAATTTTAATCTTTAAAAGTCTTCTTAAAGATTCAAATTTTTAATCTTTGACGTCTTACGTGAGGTAGAAATTGTAATTTTGAGAATTTTAAAATTCCGAGTGGATCCTGAGTGGGACTCGTTCTCACCAGACGTTTAGTTTCTTGCCGAACACCTTGGTGCCGTTGAGGTGGGTCACAGCGCGATCCACTGCGTATTCATCCGCCATCTCCACCAGCGCCGTTCCAGGAACGCTCTTCATAAACTTCACCTGTGAACAGCACCAGTCAGGGCCAGATGAAAACACTTACTAAGGCCAAGATGTGAATAAGAACAGATAAAACAAAAATACAGATAAATAGTATTTTTATATAACATGGACGTCTAGGGTTGAAACAGTAATCTTGTTAAAAAGATTCTAAATATTTACAACGAAACAAACAGTTAGTTTTACAGTATATCACTTTTATACTTTTATCATTTTTACATATTTGTTTGTTGTCTATGTCATAACAGTAACTGCCTTTTCCCAGTGCTAACTAGAAACAACCAATGAGAGACAGGAGGCGGGTCTTAGCGCTGTCAATCACCCTCTCCCCCTTTCTCTGCTACGCCACAGCTAGCACAGCTTGTCATGAATGCCAAGGCTAGTTAGCTTAGCCACCGATGTTCCTGTAAAAGTAATTTCTCCATCATTAGCACATTTAGCAGCGAGTACATGGTGGATTGACAGCATTAAGCCCCGCCTCCCGACTGATTGGTTGATTTTGATCAGGAGCGGTGCATTTCTTTCTGCATTTCTTTCTGCATTTCTTCAGACAGTAATAGAAGCTAAGAAAGAAAATGGAGATCGATCTTTTCACTTTTTGATAATTTTTCATAACACTGTAATAACATGGTGACAGTTACAGAAATATACCTTTAATATACCTTTAATAGAGAAGCGATGTTGAGTTTAAGAAAGAGAAAGTTTTTAAAGAGACAGAGACCCAATTTCAAAGTCAAATGTTTTTTAGGTCAAGATTGATGTATGTAGAATTTTTATTTATTTATTTTTTATTTATTTTAATTAGGTTTATTTGATGAAGACAGACACATATTAACACAGAAAAAGTGAATAAAACAGCACAATGTTTGTATTACAGTGCTTATTGTGTAAGCTAATTTTAAACAGATGGGCTTTTTGAATTGTATATATAAAATGTATTAAAAAGTGAAATGATAATAATACAACATAATGTTGACTACAAACTTAAGTTAATTGATTTTGCTATAAAAGGAATGATGTGGATGGAAAATACAGGATACTGTCTCTTTAAGCACCTGTAAAACCCTAAAATGAATTCATGTATTTACGTTTATCTTGTTTGTCCCATGAAAAAGATGCTTAATAATAAATAAAAACTCAGACAGACCTTTTCCACGTTGCCGTAGAGACAGAAGAGGTTGAAGAGGCGGCTGCAGTTCATCTTGTTGGGATGGAGGCCGCTCACCATGGCGACGGCGCTGGAGGCCATCAGGGCGGAGGGAGCGGTGGAGGAGAAGGTCTTTGGGACGAGCTGCTTGTAGGAAACCAGCTCCGGCTCATGGCTTCTCCTGTACCGGCTGTTAGGAGGCAGCGGCAGCAGGGGGCAGTGAGGGCCTGCAAAGACGAGCAAAGGTAAGGAGAGACTTCAAATGAGGAGGAAGAGGAAACGTTGAGGGAGGGAGGAGGAGCGAGAGTCGGTACCGTAGCCGTTGGACGGATGCTCTCCCAGGATGGCTTGACGATGCCTTCCCTTCGCCCGATCTGAAACAAACAACAAGAGAAACTTTTAAAGCTACAGACAGGGAGCGCCAACATCACTCTGAAGTATGGAGGAAAAAATCCAGATTCTCCAAAACTTCAATCTTCAAAAGCTTGAATAATTGATTATGTCGATTTCTCGCCCAGCCTGAGTTGAAAACACTGGACCATTATAACCAATGGAAAGAGAAAAAAAGCAAGCGTGAATTTCCACCAAGAAACTCTGAAGATTAATTTAAAAAATCTTTCTAAAAATACTGTGGAAAAGTTGAAAATTTGCTAGAAAAAATTTTTTTTAGATTAAATTTCTGAGTTTGAAAAGACAACAATTTTCAAAACCTTAAATCTTCAAAAACGAAAGATTTCTAGCTACGACAGTATATACTAAAGTCATTGTAGATAGAAAAAGAAAACATTTCTGCCAAAATAATATTAATCTCAGACATTTAAAAAAATTGCTAGAAATAATAAAAAAAATTTTTTAGCTTAATTTAAAAAAATTTCTAGAAAAAAACTAGAATATTTCTGAGTGTGAAAAGTCAAAAGTTTTCTGGAAATTTTTTTTGAGAATGATCTCAGAAATATATTTAAAAACATAAAAATGTATCATTATTTATTTACATTTTTTATTTTTGAAACAAAAATTTCTGAGCTTTTCTAGACTATTTCTGAGATCAATCAAAAAGTTTCTGAATTTTGTTTTAGCAGATATTTTCAAACTAACACATTTCCCTCAGACTTTGTTGGCAGTAATGTGCTCTCTTTTAAATCTAAAATACAATTCTCCTAATACGCCATCGTAAATGAAGCTGAGATTCCACATTATTTTCAATTACTGAAATGATTAAAAAAATAAAACTTTTGAACTTATTTGTTGACATTACAAACAGAGAGAGAAACGTAAACAAGGCTGAAACATCACTACTTATATTTAATTTCTACACAGATATATCAAATCAAGATACATTTCTGAATACTCACAGAAAAGCAGCAGCCTCATGTGTGTGTGTTTGTATAATTGTGTGTGTGTTTGTATAATTGTGTGTGTGTGTGTGAGCAGAACCTGAAGCCGTCCTACCTCGGTGCAGGAGGAAGGGTTTGGTGTAATCCCAGCTGGAGGTGTCATTGCGGACGACGTTCAGTCTGTTGGGCTGCAGGGGGCGACAGAGCACAGCACCTCTGGGTGGGTGTGTGTGCGTGGGCTCAAGGATGAGGATGCTTGCATGCGTGTCCACCTGGGCGTGTGTCTGCTGGACAGTGTGTGAGTGTGTTTACCCGAGCATACTCGATCTTCAGCGTGCAGCAGCCGGAGTAAATGTCTGCGCCGTTTAGAGCCATTTTGGCTTTCTGAGCGTCTTCCACGGACTGAAACGTTGATTCATTTGTTAAGGATGACTCAGCAGAACGACAAGCAGCCAATCGGGAATGAGAAACAACCTTTTGAGTTGCTGGTGTTTATGTTTTTATTATTATTATTATTATTATTATAAATGTTTTTATTTTTTCAATTTTTACATAACGGCAACACGAAAACAAATAATTTCTTGTTTCTAGTTGTTATGGAAACCAGGCTAAGTGTGTGAACCACAGATGTGACTGTGTCATTGCCGAGCTGTTTCCCACACAGAGATCTGCGCTGTGCAGAGGTAATTAGTTTTAGCTTCTGAAAATAGTACCGCCTTATTATAGCCCTAAAGCATAAACACGCAGTAGGATCTTAAAAAACGAATGTAAAACATGTTTGTTCTGCTGGTTTAGCTGTTAACGCTCTGTGATAAAGGTTGTCTGTGATTCATGACGGGAAGAGAAAAGAAAGAAAGAAAAAACAGTTTGGTCAGGGCCGTCTCTAGCATTTTGGAGGCCCTGAGTGGGATGTAGTTTTGGGCCCCCAAGTTTATCAAACCACAATGAAGAGATTCGAAACCCTTTAGAATATCCTCAAAAACGCTACAAAATATTAAGTTTTACAAGCAAAACAGGCGACAGTTAAAATTACACAAATTTAGGTTAATTGAATTTATATAAAACTATAATACAAAGAAAACAGTAATCCATTATACGTCAAAAAAAAGTTTTTGATTACAGATTGTTCATTCACATGTGACAGTGGTGTCCAAACTTTTACCATGACTGCCAAAGCACTTCTTGACCCCAAAAATAAAATAAAACATTTTCTAACATTTTAAAAACAAACCATTACTGCAATTTTCTTTTATTATTTTGGCTGCTCAATGATAATCCAAACAATTTCAGCTAAATCAAAATGAACAAGTTGAAAGTACGTGGTGCCGTAAAAATTGTATGTTATTTTATAATATTTTTAAAACAAACTTTTGGTGCATTTTTTTAAACTTATTTTTAGCTGCTCAATAGTAATCAAAGCTTCTTTAGTTTCTACATTATTGAAATAAACAAATTCAAATGCTAAAGCGATCTTAAGGATATTCCACCATGGCCTGGATGCCGTTGCGTTTGAAGATGACGATGCGCTGGACGTTACCAACAGGATTACAGACAGTGTACAAAACATCCTGTAAAAAAACAAAAAAAAACACTCTTTAAACTGTTTACTTAACAAAAAACACACTTTAAGTTTGTCACCAAGTTTTATTCATGTAAATCTAATGGATTTTAACGGTTTTTAGTCATATGACTAAACAACCATCTTTCTTTTGATCCAACTAAATATTTTTCAACTTTTTTCACATTTATGTTTCATACACTGAAAAAACACAAACTCTTATCAAGTATTTTACTTCTAGTTTCTTGTGTAAGTATCTTAGTGCAGTTAAGACAAAACTCACTTACAAGTAACTTTTCAGCAAGATATAGACGTTTGTTTTCAGTCAATAATTTCCAATATTGATGAAAAATTGCTAGTTGCCAGAATATTGAGAAAAAGTTATAAGTTAAATAATCTACCAGTGTCACTAGTACTTTTTTTAATCAATATTCAAGATTTAATGCTGAAAAATTATTTGTAATAGTTTTGCCTTATTTTAAGTGTACTAATATATTTGCACTAGAAACTAGAATAAAAATTCTTTGTACGACTTTGTGTTTTTGCAGTTTTGTAGCAGTCATTATACAATACATACAGCATTAAAACCAGCTATATATATGGCATCAATTATACTTTCTTTAGATACTTTAATTGAGAAATTGATAAAAGGATGATCTAAACCAGATCTGGTTAAATATAAATGTCCAGATGATTAAGGAAGACCTGAGCCACTCACAGTGCTGATGGGGTACAGCGGGTTCTGGATGGACAGCAGCAGAACCTTGTTTTTGCTGGTCGGGTCGTCCGAGTTGGTGGGTCGGGTGATTCTCTGGCTGGTGGAGAAGTTGAAGAAGGCCTGCTGGTTGGCGATGAAGACGGGCTCGCTGCCGCCACTCCTCACGCATCGCTCCGCGCTCTCCAAGCTGTCGAACTCCACCAGCGCCTGCCGCTTGAAGGGCATCATCATCACGTAACTGAGGGCGAAAACAGGCGGTAAAACAGACAAACTGGTTCCATCCACTCAGAAACAGGCTATTTGTTATATTTATCTATAGAAAATATTTTAAATGCATTATATCAAGAGTTGGGTACTAACTAGTTACATTTACTTTAGTGCTGTTTTGGGCAAAGTTTAGTTTACTAGACTATCCACTGTACTTTTTATTTTTACTTTAGTAATATAATTGCACTGTAAAAACATGAAATCTTACCAAGTATCTTTGGTTTAGTTTCTTTTGCAAATATCTCAGTACACTTAAGAAAACAAAAATAACTTAAAAGTAACTTTTCAGCGAAATATAGGAGTTTGTTTTGAGTCAATAATTCCTTAATATTGATGAAAATGTGCTGGTTCCACTGGGAGGTTATTTCACTTATAGCAATCTAACTAACAAACTAACACTTTTCATCAACAGTAAGGATTTATTTACTTAAAACAAAAAGGAAAAAATACTGCAATGTTACTTATATGTTAATTGTGTCTTTTTTTCAGTGTACTAAGATATTCGCATGAGGAACTAAATTGGCGAGATTAAGCATTTCTATTAAGTAATAAGTATTAGCTGTAAAACTTACACCAAACTATAACTTCACAAGATGCTCATTTTCATTTTTGTTATTTTTGTTGTTTGAGTTTTCATAAAATGACTACTTTACTCTCCTATTAATATTCTTGCGCTATTTCTACTATATCCATATTATTTGGATATTTCTACTATTGTATTCTCATGATTATGAATAAAAAAATCGTAACCTGTTTAATATTCCTATTCAGTTCTGACCTGAACTTAAAGTCCAAATAAAAACAAGCTTTTAAACATGTTTGTCAAACAAGATGGCCGCCCTGTTGTGCTGACATTACTTTGAACTGTGGGAACCCAAGAAGTACCTCAGTGAAAAATAATCGAGATTTTCCAAAAATCTGCATTTTTGATTTTTTTCTTAAGAGCCAAAAATTTGATCAATCGATAAAGTTGATTTATCATCCAGCCCTAAAGACAGTTAAATGATTAATTAGTAAGAAGCTATGTCTCTAAACAGTTTAGCTTGAGATGAATTTAGACAATAAAACTAATTTAATCAGACCTTTCTACTAAATTATCCATCCCTGATTAGTGACATGTTGACATAGTATGTTAGTGGACTGGATAAAATGAGTTAAAGCAATAATACATCATATTTAAAGTTAAAAACTACCAGATGGTGCCAAACTTTTCAAGCACTTCCACCAGGTCGGCCTCCACCACGGCGTCACACAATCCTCGGACATGAACGACGGGCGAAGGGGGGATGAGGTGACTGTCCTTCACAAAGGAAGAAAAGAAATAAGTTACATTTATAAGGAATAAGACAGAATAATAATGTGAAATAGATTTAGCATGTTAGCATTTTCATGATGACGACAATGCAGCCATAAAATCTGAGGAATCATTTATTTCCACAGAAATAATTTTGTTAGAAAAAGTGAAAATGAGATTGCTACGGATGTTTGCTAGTTTATAAAAGTGAAAGAGAAACAAAAGATGAAAAAGACGCAGACTTTAACACAGAGGAAATACTTTAATGTCAGAGTAATGGTAAAGAGTACACTGCAAAAACATAAACACTACCAAGTATGTTTTTAATCTTCCTTCTACTGCAAATGTCTTGGCGCAAATGAAATAAGACAAATCTAACTTACAATTTTCTTTTCAAGAAGTAGATTGTCTTGAGTCAGTAATTCATTAATATTGGTGAAAAGTATTTGTTCCACTGTCCACTTGTTACTTTTTTTCCAAAAATCAGGAAGCGTGACAAGTATTTTTTCATCAATATTGGGAGTAATTGATTAAAACAAGCTCCTACATCTTGCTGTAAAATTACTTGTAAAATAGATTTGCCTAATTTCAATTGTAAAAAGCTGTTTGCACGAGAAATTAGAGCAAAAAATATTTAAGATTTTGTGTTTTTGCAATTTATGCGTTTAAAGCATAAATTCTAAACAAAACTTCCCAAATATTAGTTGCATCAAGAATCTTATTGATTCAACTAATTTTTTTCACTTAAAACAAGAATTTCTTCCCATTTTATAAGTGAAATAATGGAACTAGGACATTTTTACATATTAAGTATAAAGAATATTAATTTCTTTATACTAAGAAATTATTTACCTATAACCAGCTCCTCTTTCTTGCTGAAAAGTGTGTTAAGATATTTGTACTGGAAACCAGACAAAAAAAATACTTGATAAGATCTTGTGTTTTTATATTGTAGGTGAAAACAGATGGGTCACCCAAAGACCAGCACTGATATTATATGGCTTGAAGCAAATAAACAATAGAAAATAGTGAAGACTTGGTTGAGATCGGAACAATCGATTGTTCTCATGATTAATCGATTAATCAGATAAAATAAAACATTGGCACATTCTACAGATTTGTCTTTTAAACACTAAAGCCTTTTGATACAATATTAGAAAAAATGTAAAAAGCATATAATTAATTTTTTAAGACTTTTAGCCAAGAAAATAAATATTTTACTGCATGAAATTAATTTGATCGAAGCTAAAATTATTCCAGTTGACGAGGTTTGGCTAAAACATACGTATCTACATACAAAAATATATCTGAGTATTTTTGTTTTGTGTGTTTTTACAGCGACATGCCTGACGTCCTAAGCCACAAAGCAGAGATGGAGGCTGACCGCACGTTGTGCTGCAGCCGAAATGTGAAAACGTCACGTCAAAGGTCTGATGAAAACTCTGCACAAGATAGAAGACACAACAGACAGGACAATGTAGTAACCCGCCCCACCCCCATAACCACACACTCACACACACACACACACACACACACACACACACACACACACACACACACACACACACACACACACACACACACACCTTTGATTTAACTCGGTGATCAGAGGAAGGCTTTAGCGCTGAGAAACTTGGTGTAAGCAGTTATCATCAAATCACTTCTGCCCATCTGTTCATCAAAAACACTGACAACTGAAAACCACAATTGCACAACAATGAATGTCTTATTTATCGTAAACAGGGCAAGCTTAGAGCTTATAAAAACTAAACAAAAAGTATGCGCGGTCCCATATACGTTAGCAAAACTGGCCGTAGAAGATAAAACAATAAGTGATTGAGATGTTAGTTTTTTCATTTTAAGATTAAATTAGCAACAACTGAGATTAAACTTCTTCAAAGACTCTTCTCTCTTCAGCTGATTCGACTGCAAACGTATTTCAGCTCCAGATTCCTCAAACGGATTGATTTCACTTCACTTCATGTTTTACCGGTTTTCAGCGACGGTTCAGGATGTTCCTGTTGTTTCTGAAACTTGTTTAAATGAGTCAACTGCTGCCGTATGCAACACCAGCTGCCCATAAACTGCAAAAACACAAAATTTTACCAATCATTTTGGTCTATTTTATGGCACTTTAAATAAGGCAAAATTTACTTACATGTAACTTTTCAGCAGAACTTGTTTTAAGTCAATATTCCTTAATGTTGATTCCATTTGCAGAGTATTCCATCTGACAATGGAGCTACGTTTTCACCAATAGGAGCTATGGACTTAAAACAAGCTCTTATTTCCTGCTGAAAAGTAACATGAACGTTAGTTTTCTCTTAAAAATACTTGGTAAGATTTGGTGTTTTTACAGTGTGGTCCATAAATATAAAAATACAATAAATCTGCCACAAAATGCTGATTTGATATCTTCCATTACACACTCTTGAAGTTTTGCTTTATCTTGTCTTTTTAAATATCTCTGAACATTAAGAACTGGTCAGTAGCCAAAATTACTTGGTAAAAGATTTTGTGTTTTTTACTGTATATTTGAACCGGCTGAAGCTAAAATGAGTCCAGTTGAGGAGTTTTAGCTAAAACTTAGTTTGGTATGAAGTGGAGCTGATGTGCTAACAATCATCAAGTTAAGGAAACCATCTAATGAACATTATTTATACTCATTACAAATAAAAAAATAATCAAACTAAACCAAAAGAATTTATCGTAATGTATGCATTCAAGTGGTACTTTTTGCACAACACAACCTTTGGTGAAAACATACATCTATGAACTTATAGTTTATATCTTGTTATAAGTTTTGTGAACCTTAAGAGAATCACAGGAAATCTTTAAAGTAGTAAAAGGTTTGTGCAGAGCATCAAGAATGTGAATGTAACACTGAGTCAGAGTGAGGATGGCTGCAAGCGGAAACATCTTCTGCACGGCGGCGCGGCCGACAAACAGAAGATCCTCACTGTCTTTGTCAGAAGGAGGTTATGCAAGCATGTGGGTTTTGCAGCCTGACCTTTTCTGCAGCTTGTTGAGGCTGCAGGTTCAGATCGAGATCATTGTCGTTTGCAGTGAAGCCGAGTTTTCTTGTTTCGCTGCCTGCAGTCTGCAGACCAGACAATGCAGACAACAACGCTCTCCCAAAAAAAGCCCAAATAATTTATTGTATGAGAAAGAATAGGATTAAATAGACGTCATCGTGAGCAAGAAATTTGACTGATTGGCTGACTGAAATTGCATCAAACACAATTGTATTCCAGTATAAATCTGACTGTATTACCTGAATGTAATGTATTCCAGTTAAATTGGATTAGGGCTGAATCTGATTAATCGTTAATGTCGTCTGATTAATCTGATCGATTAATCGTTAATTGGAATATACAGAGTAAAAAGTGAAGTGATGTTTTTTTTCATTTTCATGTCATTTCAATGTTGCAATGGTTAAATGAAAAATTACAAAATTTGGAAATTTTATGTTATCTGATTGATCGATTAATCATCAGAATAATTGGACGATACTTAAATAATCGTCTGTCTGTCTATTGAATTTATATCCAAATCTGATTGTGTTCAACTGAATTAAATGTATTCGGAATACAAACCGATGAGCTTTTTTTTAGATATAACACATAGTGGCCAAAATGACCACTAGTCAGTTACCAACACCTAAACACAAAGATTTACACAAATAAAACTGCTAAAATTTCACATTGAACGCTACTTTTCTCCTTAGATTCCAGACTTTGTTGAAAATCCATAAAGAGTGCATGTTATCGCTTCATTCACACATAAACATTACCAAAAGTTATTTTGAAAGATTTCTATTTTCCTTTGAGAAATGAATTGATGTTTCTACCCATGTAGACAAACACTCTACAAAAACAAAAAAAATCTTATTTTTGTTCTAGTTTCTATTGCAAATATCGTAGTACACTTGGAATAAGACAAAAATAACTTAAAAGTGACTTTTTAGCAAGATGAGTGTTTGATGCAAGTCAATAATTCTTTAATATTGATGAAAAAGTATTATGGACGTTTCACTGGCAGATTATTTCACTTAGAATAGGAAAAAAATCGTATTATATGTAAAATAATCCACCAATAGAACAAGTACTGATTTTTTTCTCCATGTTTTAAGTTTATCGACTAAAATAAAGCTCCAAATGTACTAAGATATTTGCACTAAAAATTAAACCAAAAATGTGTTTTTACAGTGCAGTTTGCCTGATATTTTTTGGGCTTGTACCTCCAGAAACAACAACAACAACAACAACAACAACAACGCTGCAGCCTCGACTGTTCTCACGCCGGTTACTATAGCAACACCAACTGCTTGTGAGCAGTCGGGGGTTAGCTACACATAATGGAATTCCGTCGCCATGGTTACTCTCCCTCTCTGTGCAGACACACACACACACACACATGCTGCCCCGTCGCCGTGGAGACCAGGCCTCAGTTGGTGGGAGGAAGGTTGTGTGTCTTTATTTAGCCTGTTGTTTGCACGCCAGGGAGGAGGTGTTGTGTTACGGGCAGCATCCTTCCTGTCGGCGCACACATGACTCTTCCTTCTTCTGGTCCCACCGACGGGATCAAACCGATGAAACGGAGAACCATCAGAGCAATGCGTGATTTGTTTGTTTGTCTACGTTTGCGGCTGTATTGCTTGTACTTTTAGTAAGTTTGAAGTGACTCACTAGTGCAGGGTTCTAAAGTGTGACCGATTTCTCAACAGTGCACCTAAAAAAAATTTTTAAAAATACTTGAGGTCAAACTAGTGCGGCCAGTTGGTTGAGTAAAAAGATGAGATCTGAGATGGTTATCAAGTTTAACGCTGCCTACAACAAAAACTACCTTTCACAAACTTTATGTCCGAAATAATTTTTTATAAGAAAAATGGCTTGAATCTCAGTTTGAAATGTTAAAATATAAATAATTTTTACCATTATTTCATCTTATAAAGTTAGATTTTCAACTAATTTGAAGCACTTTGAATATATTTTCAGTGAGTAACTGGATTTACACAATTCTACATAAACTTGTTTATGTTTCTTGGTTTGTTTAGAAGTAAATATTTTCTGTATGCAGATGAAAATGTTGGTGCTCCTATATTTCCTATTGGTTCACCTACAAAAAACCCCAGCATAACCAGTGCAAAAAACAAGTGGATGGATGGTGCAGTTGAGTTTTATCATCTGAATTTAATCATCACCAGTGTCAAAGACAAACGTTGTCCAGTACATTTTCACTATCCAGATGTCTAGCTAATGTAGATAAATTTACACTATATATACAATATCTAGCTAGCAAGATGTTACCTTAGCAAGTAAGTATAGTTATGGCCAAAAGTTTTGAGAATGATTGAAATGTTAATTTTTACCAAGTCTACTGCTTCAGTTTTTATAATGGCAATTTGCATAAACTCCAGAATGTTATAAAGAGTGATCAGCTTAACAGCAATTAATTGCAAAGTCAGTATTTGCCTAGAAAATGAACTTTATCCCCCAAAACACATTTCAACTTCATTGCAGCCCTGCTTTAAAAGAACCAGTTAACATCGTTTTAGTGATTGCTCCATTAACACAGGTGTGGGTGTTGATGAGGACAGAGCTGGAGATCAATCTGTCATGATTAAGTAAGAATGACACCACTGGACACTTTAAAAAGAGGCTGGTGCTTAGTATCATTGTTTATCTTCTGTGAACCATGGTTATCTCTAAAGAAACATGTGCAGTCATCATTGCACTGCACAAAAATGGCCTAACAGGGAAGAATATCGCAGCTAGAAAGATTGCACCTCAGTCAACAATCTATTGCATCATCAAGAACCTCAAGGAGAGAGGAGAGAGGCTCCATTGTTGCCACAAAGGCTCCAGGTGCCCAAGAAAGACCAGCAAGCGCCAGGACCGTCTCTTAAAAGTGTTTCAGCTGCAGGATCGGGCTACCAGCAGTGCAGAGCTTGCTCAGGAATGGCAGCAGGCAGGTGTGAGTGCATCTGCACACACTGAGGCAGAGACTCTTGGAGCAAGGCCTGGTCTCAAGGAGGGCAGCAAAGAAGCCACTTCTCTCCAGGAAAAACATCAGGGACA
>CAEGAF010083259.1:0-27036 GCA_903067075.1 Micropoecilia bifurca | reverse complement strand
TGGATGGATGGATGGATGGATGGATGGATGGATGGATGGATGGATGGATGGATGGATGGATGGATGGATGGATGGGGACGTTCCCCTTCCAGCAGGACAATACAATTTAAAATACAATTAGAGCAACAATAAAAGACATGGCGTACATTAAAGCATCATCTGTTATGTGTGACAGTGAAGACCTAAATCCTAAATAAGTCAAAAGGAGAGCAACAAACCACTCAATATATTATTTCATATATTCAGAGCATCTTCAAATATATTACTGTTTGATACAACAGAAAATAAATTTCACTGTAAAGTAACTGACACAAGACATCAGCTTGGTTGCACATGAATATGATATACACCAGTCTCAAGGAAATGTTTGAGGGCAGACATTCATCTGCCCTCAAAGTGATTCAAGATAACTTGCTCTGCAGTAAATCCTTTGGAAGTTTGACATATTGTTGCTTTGCACCACCATTCTGTTTACTTTAGTTCTTCCTTAGAAGATCTAATCTATAGATCCTAAGGACCAACATGGCGATTACTAAAAACAGTTCTGTACCCTGGTGAGATCTAAACCCCCCGTATTGTGCTTAGACCATTTACCAAAAGTTTAACGCAGTATTGAACTTTATGCTGCATCTGGATTTCTTGTCAAATAAGTCAAAATGGTCTGTTAATTCATTGATATACCTATCCAAGAACAAACTAGCTTTTTCAGCATTTGATGAGAACTCTTTGACATGCAATAATACATCTTTAAATTACATAAACATCTGTTCTAATTGATATAATATGGCAGTATACAGATTAAAACTGTTTTTATTTGATTGAGAAATAATAACAGGTGTTTCAAGTTCCTTGAGATGGCATTTGCAGTGAATTGGCACAACATAAATATGTTGAAATTTGTTTAAATTGATTCACTTTTTCATCAGAAATGTTAATTTCCACTGACTGGCTTTACCAGTAACTGAAAAGGCTTTAATTTCAACAGATTAAAAATGGAAGTTAGATCTCTATGAGGTTTTTCAGTTTCATTTTGTTGAAATGAAGCTGAAAAACCTTCAATAGTTGCGATTGGACATTTATCATGTATTAGGCCTTTTCATTGACATGTTGATTTCCAAAGACATTAATCTCTTTATTTTAACTAGAAAAAAACATTAACAACTAATTTCAAAACAAAGAAACCCATGTTTGAATCTTCATTCATATATTTTTGGCCTTTCAGAGAAGGAGCTGCTGGTGTGCTTCATGTCACCTTGCTACAAAATCATAATGTCCAAGCTAATGGTCAGGCTTTTGTCCTCAGGATTTTCTGAGAGGGAGCAAAACAGAAAGCTGACTCAGCAAGTGGAAGTTGTCCAATTCCTGAAAGACAGAAAAGCAGCAGCAGAACATTAAACTACTATCATCGTGTTTGATTTTAATTTTCGTTTTTCCATTTCCGTCTTATCTACCCAATATGTTCCCCCGTTACTGTGAACAGAAGTTACTGTATTATCCAGCACACAAGACAAAACTGCAGAAGTACTGCATTCAATAGGGGTGCGGGGACAACAAACCTGAAAAATGGCTAAATTTGTATTTCTAGAACTTTTCACCATGCTTGTGCATACAAATTTGAGGAATTTTGAAAATAATGACAATTCCACATTTCACATGGTTATGTCCCATGCTGATGAAACACACAGACATGGTTTTGTGCCACACAAAAAAAAATCAGGGTATTGTCCTTTGTATGACAATCTAGAAACATTTTTTATTCCATTTAGGATTTGTACAAGTATGTTGTCTGTGTCTCCTTTTCTTGGAGCTGGGTAGCAAAGTAATATCACCAGCTTTCATCAAAGAGGTTGTAGTTTCAAGTTGTTCTCCTTCTCCCAAGATTCATATTCAGGTGAAAACAGTTGCACTCGGAATTATTTTGTTATCCAAATTTGCAACTGCTACAACAAATAAAGCTTGTAGTTTGTTTACACGTCTGTTTGCTTGGTCATGTGCAAAAAGCGCCAGCGTTAAGGCACTACCTCTGAATGGAGCTTTGGATATTTTGCATAAATTGGTCTTTTCCTGCCAAAGTTTCAATACTCTCTCCCCTAAAGCCTACACAAAAAGTTTCTCAAACGCAGTGTGGAATTGAAGATGAGGCCACATCCAACTGCTACTGTGATGCACAATTTTCATTTAAAGTCCAAGTACTGGCCACATAACGGCAAAGTGGGATTTTATTGATGGTGTTGGTAGGAGCTTTGCCACCACAGTCTGCCTATAGTCTTACTCAGTGTTGTGATAACGACCAACTTGTTAAACGCCATTTGATAGTTCTGCTGCTTTCCCCATGAGGCCTTTCTGTTTTGTGGAGGCATTCACAAAGCATGCACCGTATTGTGTGATACTGTTTAAAAAATAATTTAATAAGCACTTCATTTTACGACAGTGTTATTATTTTACAGCCAGTCTGGCTGCCAAAAGCTTAGCCGATCAGTCCAACTCTCCCCACACCTCACTTCGTTTTACTGCTCGCTCGCTGCTTTACTGCTCGGTAATGGCGGTGGTCGAAGGCGACAGGAAAAGTTAGTCCCCCTTTTTCCCACACAATCAAACAAACTCCAGTGCGAGGGATGGCATCGTTCCCACAGCCACACATGGGCTTGCGTCATTCACAACATTAGATTTTGTTATTCACAATGAGAATGCGCCCCTCTACGGGTTTGCTTGATATCCTCCGCAGAACAGTAATAAAGGTGATGACAATGTGATCTCCGCTGTGGCCCCTGGGTCTACCTGTGCACAGCGGGTATGCAGCCGCTTGTGTGAGCCTTCCTGTGACAGAGTACCTCATTGCTGCAGTGATGTATCCTCATTATGCCCCCATCGCATTACCGTCACACCCAGACTGTTTCTGTTCTCTTGGGGTCCAGAGGAGCCTGGGCTTCCCTTCAATCCGCTCCTAAAGCTTCCACAATCCCCCCCCCCCCGCCCTCATTTTGACTCTGATGCACCAGCATCCTCCAGCCTGGACCTGCAGATGCAGACATTTGTTAGGATTTCTAGAAAAAAAAAGAAAAATCTAACGTTTAATTTATGTTTAATGGATAGTATTCAATTAAGAATGATCTGTTTAAAGCAAAATCATCATGACCTCTGAAGAATGCTGATTTTGTGTCCGGTGAAGAATATTTGCAACGATCTAGTGATATTTTCTGATATAAATGTGCTCCATAAATGTGAAAAAATACACATGATACACTGACATCCTGACACAGTTGAACACAGAGAATTCCACAATTTCAACCTGAATATGGTGTCTATTTCGGCTATTAAGGCATCAGAAAACATGACAGTTTCCGCAACATCTATTCCATTTCCTCTCGTTTAGACCCACAAAACACGAGCTGCTTTACAATTACATCTGAATACATGGCAGCAAACAATTGGACAGCAGCTTTAGTCTCATCTGGCTGAACCTGTTTAAAATTGGATGTCACTGGATCCACATTGAAGTTCCCTTTTGGTGTGAACAGGGGTTGTATAAATAAACAGAATTATAGACATAAAAAAATCATCACTGCTTTAAATATAAAATTCTTTCCAAACAAATATTAACACATTGATGTCTTTTTCTTCTTCTTTGGGTGAAAACTGATTTTATTACAAGTAAAATAGAAGAACTCACCTTGTTTTGCTCATCTACAAAATCAACAAAAAGTTATATTTTAAGTCAGGAAAAAGTTAAATTTAAACACTGAAAATTTGAGATCAGTCACAGATTTATTTTCTGTTTTTACAGATGTTTCACATTTTCAATGTTAACTTAGCATAAAATACAGAATAAAAATGTTCTAATCATGGTCAGATGATGTGATACATGCATAATTTCAGCCATGTTACGTGGAAATAAATGTGGGTTGTGTTATAATGTAAAATTTTTCCCCAAATTATTTTTTTTTCATGACATTTTACATGAAAAAAAAAATTATTTTTAAAAATATATTTGTTGTGATGTTCTAAATACTCTCAAATAATTCTGGTCTTTATTTTAAAACATTAATTTGCCTCAAAACTCTCTGTTTTCCCTGCTGCTTGCTATGATTGTTAACAAAACAATCTGATTATGTTGAGGTTTTCTGGCCTCATTTATTGACAGAGCTATGCATATTAGTCATAATTTCCAGATTTATTGTTGTAAACTACAATGATTCATTCATATTTACGTTAACAGGGGCAACAGGGGTTTGACCTGATGTATCTAATGCTACCATATCTCTGGATATTTCTCTTTTTTTGTTCCTGTTACCCTTTTTTATAGCAGAAAGGTTTTCAATTACTTATTCAGAAAAACAAATAGACTTAGTTTTCAAAGTATCTAAAGTTAACCAGCCATTCAGTAAGTTTTCTAAACTTTGATGCAACTTTTCTGCAACAGTACGACTGTTTCATCAGTCTGCATCTGTATGCTAGTATTAGCAAACACATCTGCAAAACGGTGACAATCTGAACTGAAAATTGATGGGACCTAAAGGGTTCTTTGTGGAATTCCTGTTTCACTTTGTGTGTACTAAATGAGTTAATTCTACAAATTTTAGCTCTGAACTGCTAAGGCGATAGGATACCATGTTAAAGTTTGCCTGTGTGCTCAGGCAGACTTAGTTTGGGAGGTAATGTTATACCATGGGAAAGGGCGCAGTGGAGATAATGGTACCACATAGTCAGACCAATAGACGGAAAGCTAAGAGCCTGTGCTTAGTGCCTTAATGGGTGATTTCAAAGAACACTCACACTGTTTAGCAGGGAGTGAACCTCCCCCAAACCTATAAAACTCTGGTAACTGTCAGTACAGAGGTTGGGTCGGCTACATGTCTGCATTCAGCATGATGCATGTTTGTGAAATCCAGCTTGCCGGGGATCTGTCTTCAGCAATAAAGAATCGATTTGAGATAGTAGGAGTTCAAACAATAAGGGAAAGGGCAATCACTTATTGCTTCCTCCATAAACTCTGATCAAATGCTAACCAAATCAAATGGTATCAGAACAATATGTCATTTTGACTGTTACAAGCTTGAATACCTCTAAAGTGTATGTAATTACAGTGCCTGCGAAAGTATTCACTCTGCTTTGTGAGACCTCCAAACTTTATGTGGCTTTCAGGTGAGCTCAGGAACAATGCATAAAGAGGTTCATGGAATGCGTTTCCGTGCCTGAGCAGTTGTATTCATGTCTTACAGCACTAAGAGCACCACAAAGTATCAGATATGGTGCAGTAAAGCACACAAAAGCTCTCTATAGCAATGGAGGTTGTTTTTGTTTGGCAAAGATTAATCAGATGAATCTTTCTGGAATGCCAATGAATGAGTCTGAGTTTGGCTGTCGACATAAAAGTATCAACGTGTCAAATGTGAAGTTTGGTGGAAAGTCGGGGATGTGTTGTAGGATTGCTTTTCTGGGGTTGGATTCAGTCCTTTAGTTCAAATGAAAGCAGCTTTCATTCCTGGAGGAAAACAAGATATTTTTGGACCACTCCAAGCTCCCATGTTTGTGGGGACGGTTTGCGAATGCCCCTTTTGACTCTGCGTCAGTGCACAAAGTAAGGCCCGCAAAGACACGGCGAGTGAGCTAATATGGGGTGGAAGACTTTGATTTGTCTACATATGAAAGTCAAGTCAAGAAAACACAGTTGGGATGAATTGAAGTAGAGACTGTGAGTCAGGCCATCACCTCCCACCACCAGTCATCCACATCTGACCTCACAAAGGTGCTTCTGGAAGAATGGGCAAAAGTGTCTCGCTAACAAAGTCCTAAACTTTGTGGAAAGTCTTTTACTGAAGACCACCCTCTTTGGAGCTACAAAGGATGGGCCAGTGTCCTATTAAAGATAATCATTGGCAGTAAAATATGTTTACTTTACCCAAAAATGCACATGTTTAATGTAGCCTGCTGTCAGACACTGTCTAACCAGAGTCTTGCTATCAGAGATGCTATCAGAGATGATATAATACCCACAGTTCAGGTTGAGTGTTAAGACAGACAGTTTCGAGAGATCAAGCGTTTTTAGTTTCTCTACTGCAACCTCAAAATGAAGAAAAAGGCCAGTGTGAAGAATATGTTGGCTCACATAAATTCTTGAGATAAGTAGAATGTACTTCAAAGCTTTCCTGTTGGGATGGGGGGGCACAATTAACAAATGTGCATGAATGAATGGCAAACAGGATTAATAAGACAGACAGAGTGACGCTGACAGGGAGACCTGTGGCGTCTTCACATTGTGACTCACAGAGTAAGAACCCTGTTTAAAGGGACGATAACAAGGACTTTTTCTTTTTTCTTTTTCTTTTAGTCGACTGAGTGGGAAAAGGGTGGCAGAAAGAATCCTCATGACGAAGATTTGCACTTCCTGTGTGCGTTGTAAGAAAACCAAAATGTAAAATATCAAAATCACAGGCAGTGAAAAAAAAAACATAAAATGTTTTCCCAGAGAATGATGCGAAGACTGAGGAAGGAAAGGTTGCAGAGATCAAGAAGAAGATGGACCTGAAGCGGGAGGATCGGGTTTATAGTGATGCTCTGTTTGTGACGGCTGTCTGCTGGATGAAAACAGAGCCTCTTTAACTCCTCACGGGTTAATGGAACTTTTATGAGTTTGTTCTGCAATCATGTAACCCCTGGCGTCTCCTTTCCTCTGTTTCTTTCTCTATGTCCATGCCTTTCATTCTGTCTTTTTTTCTTCTTTTTTTTCCACCCTCTATCTCGGGGCAGATCAGAGGTGAGCCGCTCATGTGTTTCTGTAAACACACTTCTTTTCTCTCTCCGCACCAACTTTATGAGGACAGAACCAGTTTTAGTGGGACGCTCTCGTTTGGATGACTCACTGCTTTCCCAGAGTTTACATTAGACTTGTTTAGGCAATGGTTAGAGGATGGACAGCAGCTTAATGACTACTAGTTAGGAGGACGAGTAGTTGTCCAGGCATTAACTTCTGCGGTGTGGGAAATTATTGACCAATTTTTCTCCTTAGGGTTGCAATGAGAATTTAATTGTACACAAAAACTGAAACACATTTGCTTTACAACAGGAACCATATTAAAAACCTCAGGCACCAGCCTCTCTATGAGTCATTCCAAGACAGCCTCCACTACCCCCCCAAAAAACAGAAAAAGGAAGCACAGCCCTCCAACCAGGACGCATGCAGCTGACAGCACAAGGTGCATTGGACACAGAGGGGGGGGGGCATCTGTAGGTCCAGATAGAGTGGATTGATGGAGATTGGTCCAGAGAGGCGATGCGAACCCGATCGGGTGTCCCGTCATAAAGCACGGCTGAGGAATGGACGATCGGCTGGCCAGACGCAACTTTTAATGCTCGGTCATGACTCAGTGGTGACCGTCAGTAATGAGTTTTATTCGCTTCCATCATTTGAGTGTCGATTGTGATCATGGGGCCATCTGAGAGGAGTGATTGACGAGTTACAGCCAGTGATGTGGAGTGGGAATGGGGAGCGAAGGAAGGGTGGCAGGAAGTATTACGACCCCCTGACTGGAATCAGCCTTGGGCTTAGTGGCTCAAGCAGAACTTCAAGGGTGAAAAAAAGTTATGGAAGAACCTCATGCAAAATATTCATTCACCTTCAACCTTTTCACAACCTTCAATGTATTTTCTTGGATTTTACGTGAAAGACCAAAGCAAAATAGTGTATAATTGCAAACGCAAGAGGGGTTTCCGAATATTTATGAAGGAAATATGTGGAAAGTGTGACATGTAATTGTATAAAGTTTCTTTACTCTAGTATGGCCCACATAAAATCCAAAGCAAACTGAAAGTCAGCAAGTTAGTTGTGTCAATTGGTGGTCAATTTAAGATTGATATAATAATACTATCGTTGTACATGATATTACCTAGAACACAACATGGTGAGACATGGTGGTGGCATTGTGCTGGGTGAATGTTTTGCTTCAGAAGAAACATGGGAGCTAGTTATAACTGAGAGGATAAATAGAGCTAAATAATGTTGGAATATTACCTGCTTAGAGGCAACAAGTTGAGGTTCAGCATCCATCAGCACAGATATCCTAAACACAAAGTCTGAGGTAGAATGGAGCAACTTAGAACTCCAATCGTCAAGCGATAGAGACCTGCAAACTTTAGTTATGTATCTGCTCAACACATGCAAATTTAAAAAAATTACTGCATTATTAGTGGGACTCTGTAGAACTTGACTGCAAGTCAAAGAATCAATTCAGCCACTTGATTCAGGTCTGTTGTTCCAGAAAAACATGTAAAAGTTTCAGCCAACTTTTGAGGACTGGAGTTTGACTTCTTGATTAACAATGACGTGTATTTATTTTACTTAATGAATCACTCGACACCAAAACCCCAATCTAATTGAGAATGGTGAATAAACTGAATTTATTTGGCATTTACAAATGCTAAGTAAATGCTAAATAAAACGCTAAAACCCCATTGCTTCGACTTCTCACACTTTCATACACCAACACACACATATCACTAGGAAACTTGAAGTTAAGCCTTGCCCAGAGGCACACTGATGTGTTCCAGGAGTAAGTTGGAATTACACCCAGAACTTTTAGTTTGCAAGGCAACCTCTCTATGCAATGAGCTCCAGTTCATAGGACTTTAAAACTGACCGTCTCCATCCAGCCTGAAAGAGTGTGAGTCATGTGGGGAGAAGAGTGGACAATAAAATTCAGTTTCTAGACTTACAAAGCTGGTAGAGAAATTCCAAAAGACTATCAACTATAATTCTACAAAGTGCACATTATGCATTTTCAAGTATATGTGTAAAAAAAATAAATAAATGTTAGCCGTATCTACTTTTATTTCTGATTGATTTTTTAAATTTTTTTTGCAAAGCAGTCTCTGCTTCAATTAACATAAAATCTTTCAAAATCTCTTTTCTTCACAGTTTATTTTTTGCTTCATTATAACTTTCAGTCACAAACTAAAATAAAAGCGACAACAAATAGAAAATAATCATATATATATTATTTTCTCCAACCTTTTTAGGTGTAGCAGCTCTTCAGAGATACAAGGCCAAAAACAGGCAATTTTAAGATGATAATCGACATTGATCCCATTTGTAGAGTGAGTGTGAGGCACCATGAAAGGGGAAGAGCGGGGAGGGGATCAATGAGATTTAGAGCTTCCATGGATGGATATCTCCCAGTGTGTAGGTTCTGTTAGAAATGACAAGGCCAGAAGGATTGCAAGGTCCAGGTTTCAAATCTCTCTAAGCATCTCTTTATTTTTCAATTTTTCAACACACTGCAACACCGTAATGACCATGCATAGGGGGAAAAAACACATGCATTTCTGTGGGTGCAGGGCGGATGCAGAGATGACACATTTTTCACCCCATGTTGGTATTGATTCGGAGGCAATGCGGTAATCTACAGGGCAATTACATTACAGACATGACATACACACTACTTCTAGCTTTTATGAACCAGGGACATTTATTGCAAATTCTGGAAGCATTTCCCCTCACCCCACAAGTAAAATTGCAAAGCTACAGTGCCTTCTAGCAATATTTTTAGCTCTTGAGCTTT
Source organism: Micropoecilia bifurca (assembly GCA_903067075.1). NCBI lineage: Eukaryota > Metazoa > Chordata > Actinopteri > Cyprinodontiformes > Poeciliidae > Micropoecilia > Micropoecilia bifurca. The sequence continues at coordinate 17,482 of CAEGAF010083259.1, read as the reverse complement.
TTCACCTCTTCTCAAAACTCCGTGTGTTGTGTCATGATTTCATGTGATAGATCAACACAAAGTAGCTGGTAATTGGAAAATGTAAGGAGATGCGTTATTAAATAAAAAATCCCGTCCGTCCCTTCCCCGACGCCCTAAGTCAACATTTGATTGAATCAGTTTCGTTGCAGTTTGCAGCAGCAAATCTTTCTGTTTAGGCTACGTCTCTACAAGCTTTCCACATCTAGAGAGACCAAAATATCTCATTAGTTAACTGAAAAGAGGAGTGGATTTTTGAAGTGGGCAAACATGAAAGCTAACTGATTGCACTAGACCTTTAGAAGGTAAAAGGGGCTAAAATCAACTGCATGACACACTTTTCAGAGAACCTTTCAGAGTTCTTTTCAAAGTTTTAGGTAAACCACACAATTTCCTTTGCTGCGCAGCAAAATATAAAAAAGTTCAAGGGGTTTAAGCAATTCACCTAGGATTATACATTCTCTTTTGAAAAATGTAAGACTCACTGTCCCAACCGGGACTCTGACAGCAGAAGGACATTTACTCCTACAATAAAGGCTGTCCTTGCTGTATTTACCTGCTTAGCACAGTCCACTGCTCTGGGACCACAGTGACCTGTCTGCCTGAGTGCGTTTGTGAATGTTGTTGAATGGGACTTAATGGTGACTTAGCACCTGGACACGTCAAGGATATGTAGATATGTTGATACAGCATCTGAATCGGCAGCGAATGCAAATTTGTTTGGCTCTCTCAGAGCAGTGGAGGAAGGGATGTGCTCTGGGTGTGTATTTGTGTCCAGCATGAGAGACGGAGAAAGATGAGGATTCAGCTGTGTGGGTGAGTGTGTTGGATTAGAGGTGACAGCCAAGACTGAAGAATCCCATCATTCCATGTCCAGGGAACTCACTACCCAGGCACTGACATGGTCCTCTGGGGCAGAATCATAGGAGGGGGGCCAGTTACGCTGTGTCAGGGGGTCTTATGGTCTGATGGATGTGCTACTGTGGGGCACAGAGACTAGCCCCAATATTTCTCTCTCTCTCTCTCTCTCTCGCTCTCTCTCACGCTCAAGCTGATGTCCAAGAGGAGAGAGCTGTCCTAACTTTTAGAGCTGGGAGGATGCAGAACTCCTGCAGCTGTCTTCTTGTCGTACTGATTTTTGCTTTGCAACAACTGCACACAGTCCAAACTCCGGAAATCGCCAGAGCGCCCGCAGACATGGGTTTGCAGAATCCTGACATTGAGCCAAAAAAGATCAAAGACGTTGCAACTTTTGCCAGGATGACATAATAATTATCCATCAAGTCGGCCAGCCATCCGTTCCTCTCCCTCCTGACGCTCACAACCAATCAGCCTCTGCTGAATTTGAGAGCTAATTTGTCTCAGTCTGCAGTGTCCCTCCCATTTCTGACTCTCCCTGAAGTGACTGTCATTGTCATTGAGATTCTCTAAGGATGGTTTTATCATTCCTGCTTAGTACTGCGCTGGGACTTCAAAGACACACACACACACACACACACACACACACACACACACACACACACACACACACACACACACACACACACACACACATACACATACAGGCCTCCCTCCCACCACACCGACCACTCTGAAAGAGCATTTAATTTTGCTCCTCTTTTTTCCCCCCTCTGTATCCCTAACACACATAGTCAATGTCTGTGTTTGTGTTTATGTGCGCTGCTTCCCTCTACTCTCCTCTAAGCGAACCAATTATGGGTGTTTATGTAGCTTTAATGCGTGTACGTGTCAGGAGAGAAGCATTGCACCGCTCACCACCTAATCAATGAGGCCTTGCGCACTACGCAGCCAGTTGCTTTTCTCCCGTCTCCTCCATCCTCTGTTGCATCACTCCCCCCCTACCCCGTCTTTTCAGTACCCCTCAATTTCTTTCTATTTTGCCTGGTCCAGACTTTTCACTCTGCCTCCTTCTCTGTTCAATTAGCACAAGATGAGAATGAAGTATCAGGCCAATTGGCCGTGAAGAAAGCTTTAAATGGAGCAAGACGAGGCCATCAAAAAGTTGGAGTGCATCAAGCAAGTGTGGTAAGTCACACAATCTGTATTTTTTAAAATGTTTTTAGTGACTTTCAGTGTTTTTTGATTGACTTTTAAGACATTGATTTAGATTTCCTGCTGTTAAAGGTTTGCATTTGATTTGCTCAACTATTGGGAAACCCTGGTAAAATGTTTCACATGCATTGATTTGATCAAATCAAATCTTCAAGACCATTGCGCTTCGGAAATATCCACCGACGTGACAACCTTTCAGGTTTGTGGCAGATGCCACAATAGTTTTAAGATTTTAAAGAATCCATCATGCCATGACAAAACTCCTTCACTTTTCCACATATCCATTCTTTACATCTAACCAAACCCATCTGGGTTGTTTGTGGCTGAAAAGCTTAACATTACTTGCATGTAATGTTACATATAAGTAATATTACATAGTGTTAATGTATGTAATGTGCATACATGGTATGAGTTTGCTCATACCATGGTATGATAGAAAATACTTTTTTTCCCTCTGTGTTGGCTTATTAGCATTTACCAAAAATGTTTTTTGTTCTAATAAGGTACTGCTTAACCAAAAAGAAAAATATTATTATCATTAGTATAATTTTTACAGTGTAAGAAATTGTTGGAAATCTATAGCAACACTATTTAAGAACCTCGAAAAAGCTCCTTTTAGTATCTCCTCTCTTTTTTACTCAGGTTTAAAGCTGCAACTGGATCAGGTATTAGCAACTAGCTTTTCTGTTATATGGCGACAGAGACGAATGAGGCGCGGTAAGATCTGGGCCTCCCCCGGGTGCTCAGGGCCCACCATGGAGGGTCCAATGGTAATGGTGGGGCCTGAGCCCCGTTACCGACACTGGTGATCATTTACTGAGCCCGGGCCTCTGTGGGAACCATGGTGATGGATTCTGATGAGGATGATGATTATTCTTCCAATAAGATGAATTAATGTAAGGAGGAGCCACTGAGCATGTGTGGTATGATGAATGGACCAGGCAGTGCTGCCGTTAGTCACTGGCGATGGTAGGTGTGTGGGGGGGGAATGTGAGAAAGGGAACATGTTGTAAGTGGAACCAGAAAGAAGAACAAGAAAATAACAACAGAAGACAAAGAAAATGGCTGGACGGACAGATGGATGGATTGTAAATGATGTAGTATTTTTGTTTTCTCATATTGCTGAAAGGCTATAAGCTAATGCAGTGCCTTAACAAACTCATCATACCACTTTACCCTTTTTACAATAGGTTAGAAGCCAAAACTTCAAAGAATTTAATTTGAACTTTGCATAATAGAGTGACACAAATCTGTGAATAAATTTCACAAATAGAAGGGGAAAGACACATGGCTTTTTATATTTTACACTTTTTTTTTTTTTTTTTTACCACAGTGCAACCACAGATTCCACTTTTAATTAAAATATAACAGGTAACAAGTCACATTCGTTTATTTCAACATATGCTGTATCTCCCGTGTAGTGGCACATAAGATCTTTGAGGCAGTTTTCCTCCATCCAGACATTTTGTGGGATGCCTTTGTCACACTCCACAACCTTGAGGTCTTGTGTTTTTTGTTTATAGGCTCATATCCAGCGTTTCCTGCCTGTGTCATCTGCCCAGCATGCATTGTTCAGGTGTGAGATCATCTCAAGTGATTGGGGACCTTTTTTCTTCTCAGAATGGGTGTCAATTGTGAAGAAAGTTAATGAAAGTTCAAATGTACTGTTGCTCCAGCAACTTCAGCAGGTTCTCGAAATCTATGTTGTCCATTAGAGCAATGGGTTGGTCTTCCAGGTAATACCTTCATCAGTGGTTCTGTAATCCTCGTTGTCTTATCTCTGTCTCTCGGAAACTTATCTCCTCTCTTTCACGAGTCCTTTGAAGTGCATTGCTTCACCTTAGCTAACTTTCTGAGTTAGAAAGGTAAACTCGTATCCTAATTATATTGGTGGCAGTGACTGGAACTCTTTCATGACTTGTTCGAATTAACCGAAATGCTTCTATTTTCTATTTTTCTCCAACACAAATTAACTTGTTCCACCGCAGCAATTTTTCTGCAAATGTGTTGGCTGTAGCTGACATTGAACCGTGACCAGCAGACAACGTAGATCAGGATATTGCAGTGTGCTGCTGACACTTTCGTTCCGAGAAATGGGCTGAAAGTCGTGTAAAATTCCATAGTTTTATTATTAACTCAAGTCATAAAAGCCTTTTTAATCTATTTAGTTCAGTCAACTAAAAAGACAAAGAGAAAACAATGGTCAAGAACTGACCCAGAAGACTTCACCCTTCATCCAAAACCGATTAGCTTCTTCCTTTTTACCAGAACTAAACAAACCCGTCGCCATCAGGAAGACAGAATTCACCTAAAAAGCAACTCACACCAAACACATGCAGTCTGCACATTTTCAAAAGGCCAACAAGGCAAAGACAGCAACTCGTCTACCATTTTTGCTTTATGCTCTGCTAACTTACCTCCAGTTGCTGTGTGAGATCTGACACCTAAACATCCATATATAACAACAATCTTTCAAAAGACTAATCGGTTCACACGAATCAGCTTAGTATCTCCCTATTTCTTAAAGGAAAATGGAAGAAAAGAACGACTGAAAAGACAATTCTAGACAAGTGAACAGCTTGCATTCGGACTGGGAAACTCTTCACGAGCTGCTCATCCACTCATTTAGCTATCAACGAGTGAAACTGAGCAAATTTCGGTGAAGGATGATTTGTCAAATTTCCTGCAGCACTTTTATGAATGCATCATCCTGTGCCAGTGGGCTTTAATATTCCCACATTCTCAGTCCTCCTCTCCTCAGTGGCAGCTTAGAGCTTAAGTCTGCCTCAAGTTTGAGAGCCGCCCCTGTGATAAATAGCCGAGCGAGCAGCGTTCATAATTCCCCCATTATAACTCCCGGTGTATTCCTTCGTCTGTTTAACGACTCGCTCTTAAAGGAAGTAAGAGCGGGGAGGTCATGGGGCCAGGTAGGGAAGCGAGGCTCCTCTAAGCACCCCGTGATTCATATCAAGCGCACGTTAAGTGGTGTGCGGCTAAATTAGTGGCTGCAATCTAGCAGGTATTATATCTCACGCGGCGATGTGTAACGAGCTGCTGTCTCACTGGGTTGTAATGTGGCCTTGATGTCTTTAGCATGAGCCCACCAATAATATTCAGCCCATTTAGCCCTTTAGCTCGTATCCACACCCACAGCGTCGGCACATCAACGCAACACCCACACGTCTTCTTCCTGTTTTGTAGACATCATTCCCCTGTCCTGAGTCACTGACTCTGCCAAGGTTCATTAGGGAAGATAATTTCATTTCAGACAGGAGAGTCAGCACCAAACCTGTCATGTCGACAGTGAGGCAACAACAGCTAAATGTGTCTGTAAAGTCCTTATTAGGGGGTAGCAGTTGTGTAGCAGAGAAAGAACTGTTCTATGAAAAAATGACTTGCATCCCTTGAGCATTTACACATTTACACACTTTAAAATTAGTAGTAGAAAGTCAGTGACGTATGTATTTCTGCTATACGTTGCTCTGATACCTCCAAATAAAATCCAGTGCAAACAGTTGCCGAAAGAAGACGTAAAAGAGTTGGTCTATTTGTGTTTAATTTAATCTTATTATAGATACTGTTCTGTGAAGACCCTGCAGGTTAGTTAATAAATAGGATCATGAAGAACCAACAAAGAGAAAAGAGAGTGAGATTAGAAAACAATATCCTTTGGACATCTCATGAAGCAACTGTTCAGTCTGCCGCCTGAAAATGGAAAAAGTATGACACAAATGGAAATCTAGTGGCAGCTCCAAAGCCCTGCAAGTGGGACTACAACTCTGGAGGAGGTGCAGAGATTCACGGCTCAGTTTGGGATGTCTGCTGACAGGAAATCGGTTCATTCTGCGCTCCACATATCTGACTTTCACAGAGGAGAAGCAGTGAAAGAAGTCGCAAGATGTAGAGAAGGGCACTCTGATCACATGAGATAAATACAGATTTTTTTTTTCCAGTTGTAAATTGCAAATTGTAATCTTCTGCTTACTTTATCAGCAGGAGCCGACACCGCTAACAATCAACCAATCAGTCAGATATAATGCGTAGCACACCTCAGCAACACAGCAGTTCAAAGTGGTTTACATCATAAAAATATTCTAAACACATTTTATTGTCAACAGGTGTGAAAACCAGTAATAGACATTACATTTAGTCAAGTGTATTCATTGAAATCATTAACACACATCAAAAACATTGATCAGTGTTTAATTTATTATGTTTTCAAAAGCAACTCTAAGCAGGAGGGTTCTTAGGTTTGATTTAAGAGATCAGTGTTTCAGCTGCTTTGCACTTTCCTGGAAATTTGTTCCAGATTTAACAGGAGCTAATGTGTGACACAAACAAATTGGAAGACAATGAATGGATGCTAAAAGTGACAATGGAGCATCTTTAAGTCTTTGTACCACACCATTCTGAGACACTTGAGAAAAGGTTTTAATTCTGATGCTTTACTGTAAGCATCTTGAGTTGGACCCCGGAGCTCTTTGCAGCTCCCTTCCGGTAGCATTTCCAAGCAGCAGCAGCACCAAAAACAACAGCTTTGGTCCTCCAAGTTTTTTATTTCATCTTGCCATTTTTGCAATGCCTTTTATTTTAACTGAATGTTGCTCGTTGGATGCAGCTGGGACTGTATGTAGCACATAGCATAGGCCATGTAACTAGGAGACATCGCAGCACAAGAAACACGGTGACGTCCGCGTGATATTTTATTTGAATTAAAACAAACTGAACAACCCAAAGTCGATTAGCTAAATGTTGTTTGGACAAACTAGGTGTTGATACAAACAATCATACAAAGTAGCCTAACTTGGATTTTACAAGCCGAACCTAAGAGTATAACGTTTCTCAAAGTTGATTAACAAAATGAAATGTAAGACCAGAGTTAATGCAATGACTGGAGGTGACAATGGAGCGTCATTGAAGGCCGTCCCTAAAAATCCCGTTTTCATTTTGTAAGCTCCGAATGAACGGTCTTATGATAAATCTGGCATCGAGAATTACTAAAAGCATCGAAGAACACATTAAACCTGAAAAAGAACGAGTCAAAGGCTCCACTGGCACACCTTGGCGTCATCGGACACTTGGGTTTGCCGCTTCTAAATTTGGGCTCATTTAGTATGCAAATCATTTTTGGTTATTGATATCTCCAATAGATATTAGCCACACGTTTGATCCAAAAATAGACGAACAAGTCATCCCCTAAAATGACACATGAGATTGGTGTTGTGTCCTGGTGTCGACACAGTCGCTGTGGTGCGTCTGGTGTCCCACCGCTGGCTGCCAGGCTAAGAGGGTGAGGCTCGGCTGGCTTGGGACTCGGTCTGTCTCTAGCATCCCATTCAGACGTCAGCAGAGACCGGCTTCACCACTTCTCCTTTACAGTCTGCTTTCATGTGTCCTTTAATGAGGAAACCGCCGGCTCAGCAGCTTGCTATAAAACACAGGCAAATTAAAAGACCCAAATATGAATCAACTACACAACCTAATTCAGCAGGCCCAGCCAGAGGCGTAACTCCACTTTAGGAAAACCAAAGTCTATTGTTTGTGAAGGCCAAGACGGCAAAAAAATAAATAAAAAATGTCCAAAAAAGTGACATCAGGTAAAAGCGATCAGACAGGAAGGCCAAGTCTACATGAGTTTACATGAGTAATTCCCCTTCATTAGAGACACCAAAACCATAATTTTCAAAGAACACAGCAGAGGCAAGTGCATAACTTCCCAAAGAACAATAACAGAGTGAGTCATGAGCCCACAACACGACTCCTGCCACCAACGGCTCACCACAGTCTGCTAACGCTGCGACTGCCACTTTAGACAACAGCAGCTCCATAAAATGTCAAAGACGCACTCGGCATCAGAAAAAAGTGTGTAAAATAAAACAAAACCGCATTTGTTTTTTTCCCCTCTCGTTTCATTGTAATGATGGAAATAAGGGCATCATTCTGAGATTAGTGCTGCCATTTCTCCTTGGCTGACATTAAGCTTTATGTGGATGCCTGCTGAAGAGTTTTGGAGTAAAATGAATAACAGAAACCCACTGAGGAGACGGATGTCAGTGCCATCAGCTGCAACTTTTAAGGAGTGTGACGCTGGGGTAAAATACATAGACCGATATACATACATCAACTAATGCATAACATTATGACCAAATAAGTTGTTGGTTCTCGTTATCCAGACAGAGCAGTCCTGACCTGCCTGGTTCTGGACTCCACAAGGCCTCAGAAAGTGTGGTGGTGCATGTGGTATGAATATTTTAGCTGTAAGTTTTGTAAATCTGACAATGTACAAGATATGGCCTCCATGGATCACGTTTTTTTGGCCAGTATGGCCTACAGATGATTGGGTCTCAGATCTGGGTAGTTTGGGAGTCAAATCAAAACCAGAAAGTCAATGTTGTGCTTCTCAGACTATTCTTGAGTCATGTTTGCTTTGTTCCAAGGTGCATTGCTCCAAGGTGCATTGCTAAAAGTAGCACTATTAGTTGCTTTTCTGTCAGAATGGACCACACCTCTGAACCATAAGCACTTGTCAAGCCATTGCAAAGCAGCCCTCATCAAATTCACTCAAATCCTAAAAATGCCAACTTTTTTGTTGCCGTTGTTGTTGCTTCCAATACATCTACTTCAGTATATTCTATGTAGATGCTCGAATATTACCAAACAGTCATATTCAACAATTTAAAATACGTGTTCTGATGAGATTTGTTTGCTGGGTATTAAAAACGACTCAGATTTCAGAATGAAAACTGTTTCATTTTGTTTGGTGTGATGTAATATTCTAATCATAGATGTGTATTCTTTAGCTATAAGCTTTAGGAATGTAGAAAATAAACACTTTAAATAAATGCTTGCAGTTGATAATTATGGTAACACTTTATTTGAAGGTGTGTGCATAAGACTGACATGACACTGTCATAAACATGACATAACACCTGTCATGAACATAAAGAAGTCTTTATGAATATTTATGACAGTTGTCATGAAGTGTCATTCGGTAAATGACACTTTTAATGCAAAGTTGCTCTAAAAGTTGCATTGAAAGTCCATTAAAAATGCCAACTTTGAATGATTTTGTGAATTATAATTTAATGCAAAGTTGGCATTTTTAATGGACTTTCAATGCAACCTTTAGAGCGACTTTGCATTAAAAGTGTCATTATTTACCGAATGACACTTCATGACAACTGTCATAAATATTCATAAAGACTTCTTAATGTTCATGACAGGTGTTCTGTCATGTTTATGACAGTGTCATGTCAGTCTTATGCACACACCTTCAAATAAAGTGTTACCATAATTTTTAACAGCTGTTTGTTTTGGTCTTTGTTGTTCTCCTTTTTGTATTTATTAAAATGGTTCAAAAGTTAAATATCTGATTATCATTCATTCCCAAAAGACTATTTTTTATGTCAAAATAATTTCTAATCTCCAAAGTAAGTCTTTTGATAACGATGTGTGTAATAGAGGTAAAATAAATACTTTAAATACCCCAAAAAACACGCTACAATGAAATAAAATACACAAAATATCTTTATTTTTCTGCTGACTGAGATTCTTTTTCACAGATTAAAGACAAACCGTAGAAACTAGAATGAAATTTTTTCAAAAAAAAAAAGTAACAGTCTATAATTCAATGCTGCACAACAATATGAAATATAAATTATGTACAAATTCTCACAGCACGAAGAAACCATTCCTCACAGACATTTTACACAGTTGAATCGGAAAAATGGGATAGGCAGGGTGAAGATACACTGGGCTTAAGAAAGTGCTAGGCAGTGAAACAATGTTTAACATTTTGACATCATTGGTCAAAATAATACTCTGATGGCTCAACGGGCTGCTGTAGACAGCAAAATAAAGAATATTTAAGTATCAAAAGGGCCCTGAAATGTTGCACTGCAACAAACAAGATTTCTCACAGCATAGTTGAAAATAAACTAAAACTCTAAATGTAGTGTATTCATAATTCAAAACATATATATAGAAATATAGGTAGATATTACATTAAATTTTCTTTCATAATATGAGGAAATGTGATTGAACATCAGTAAACTTTGAGCCTCAGGTTTGGGCAACTTTGGTACAATATGGGTAATAACAGTCACAACCTCTGCAGTCGGTTGTAATTTCTTCAACTGCATTTGAATTAGCAGTATGATTATTTTTTTCTTTTTCTGTCCACATAATTGCAGGGTTAGGTCATTACAGGTAACAGACATTTAGCACAACTCTGACAAAAACATGGTGGAGCTTCACTGCTGATTCAGTTCCACTCTTTGGAAATGGAAATGGTACACAAGTTGCATAGTTGCATGTAAATCTGCAGCTACTGCACACTGCGCTTTAGTAAAGCTCAACCAAGATTTTGTATTTTTTCTTTTTGGGTAGACATTATTTTTAAATAAGTCTTAGCATCTCTTCAAGTACAGAAGAGGGAGTTGACAACAAATGGAGAGGTGTCAAGACACAGCATTTTGGCCTCTTTTTAGTCTCTCCTGAGAATACTGGGATAAGGGACACTCGGGTGTGTGGTTCTGAGATCTGAGTAACAGTTCATCATAGCTGTGTTGTCAGCTATGGTTCGCCTCCGTTCATTGTGTTTCCTCCTCGCGCAGAAACTGGAAGACGGATGAAAAGTCCTTGTTGGCGTAGCCACGAGAGCACATGACTCTGTAGATCTGGTGGGCAAGGGAACCCAAGGGGATGGGTGTCCTTGTGTTGGTGGCGGTGTTCTGGGCTAAGCCAAGATCCTGTACATTTGAAAGTAAAAACACAGAATCAGAAAGATTACTGATGATGGCTGTAAATGAGATGCAATATTTACAGAATTATAAGAAGTGCCACAACAAAATAATACCAGATTTTCCATTATTTAATTACTAGCCATCCAGAAAGTCGCCTCTGACAATTTAGGATGGATGTTTACGAGTAAAAGATTTAGAAAATCTTTGTATCATTCGCTTAGTAGTTAGGTGTAGTAAAGTATTAATGTAAGAAATGACCCAAGGGAAGTTTGTAGTGTCAATTAAAGTGGCACCAACAGGTATCTTTTAGGAACTCCCCAAACTACCTTTGCCTCCTGAATAATAAAATTCTTCCATTTCAACAGAAAAAGGACCAAAACATATGAAGCAGACCACTAAAGGAAAGCATAAAATATTAAGAGAGTTTACTATATATAAAAAAGAAAAGAAATAAAATGTGGAATAGTGATGTGGACTGGAGACCTATAGAGAGTAAAAGGCCTGCTGCCATGGACAATTACAAGCCTGTTCAGCAACACCTTAGTTCAAGCTAAACTCAAGAAGTCCAGTTCAACAAAAACGTTAAACTTTTTCAAAGCTGCTCAAACTTTTAATTTCAAACTTTTTCTTTTTAAAAACAATACATCAATTTATTCTTAAAGGCTCAAAAAAAAGTCTAAATAGGCAGACGATACAGATCTAGAAATAATAATTTTGATGCAACTGTAACAAAGAATCGGCAAACAAAATCTCGCATAATAAAGACAGGAAATACCTTGGCCATCAGAGTAGTCCCATAACCACCTTGGTAGTTGTTGGCTGAGGGGACACCCTCCATAACTCCAGGGACGGGGTTGTATGTGTCACTGGACCAGCAGCGACCCGATGACATGTTAAGGATCTTTGCAAGCAGCTTGGGGTCCAAACCCAGTCTAAAACAGGATGGACCAGACAGCAGTCATTAACCTCTTTAGAGTTTAAATTCATTGACTCATAAATTCATTTAAAAAGGAATAGTTAGGAAAAAATTATAAATTATTTCATGACATACGAGTATATTATCACATATTCCTTTTAAGCTTATACCAACTTGGCATGAGTTAAAATAGAAAAGTAAAACAGAAAATTGGAATAGTGATTACTTAGAGAAGACGACCTTGAGACAAAGGGATCATTTTCAAGGCTGTGAGAAGCAAAGCGAGTAAAAAAATGTGTCTTCTGGTGTTTCCAGTGACCTCAGTTGAACCTTAAGCCAGGCACTGACCATTCCTCAGCGTTAATAGCTGAAGCCTTTGTAATGCTGGCTAATGCAGTATTGATGTCCACCAACAGAACTATCCCTCATCAACGCTTTTTTTTTTCCAAGAAAGAGGAGGAGACGTGGTAAAGCAGCACAGGGGAGTTGTAAACCTTGCCGTCATATCTCAAGGCAAACCGTTAGCTCCGCTGCCCAAAATGCTGCAATAGACTTCTTGGATGCACGAGGGCAACTCTCTGGACTATGATAACGAGCGGTAAAAAAAAGCTACCAAGAAAAAGAAAAGAGACCAAACCTAGGAAAAGAAAGCACAGAGAAATGAAGTGCCAACCATTACAGCAGCAAGGGTGTAACCGTAGCGCCCGTTTCGGGCATTCAGTGTGCCAGTGGAGTGCAGCTTTTGCAAATTACTGATTTAAAGGCCACTGTAAAGTTGGCCACATCAAGTCTTAGCTGTTTTAGTTTATTGTTACTTACAGGCCTGTAACTCCATTCTGCTCTCAATATGACGATTAAACCATCATAGGTCCTTAAAGCCAGCAGCCCTCCCTCCCTTTTTCCACCTGGCTTTCATTCTGCCATTACAACCACAGTTTTATTATCTGTCTAGTAACTAATTAAGAAAAGGGATTGGAGTTAGTCTCTCTGTCTCTCTCTTCCCCCTTCATTGCTTATGTTTTCTCCCAGATGCTCTAATTTTTATTTTTATTAACCACTACTTTTGGAAATGTGGCATCAGTGACTGTGATGTAAAAAGCAATCTCACTCAGCCTTTTTACTACATGCCTTAACCGATGCCTCGCCGTTTCTGCTTCTCCTCTGCTCTTCCTTCCCCCCTCTCCATCCCAGTTGACACCTTCCTGTCTATGGACTCTTGGGGACATATGTTTGACATCCAAGTCTCCCCCCCAGCCCCTGTGTTCAGCTTTCCACTTATACACTCACACACACTCACACACACACACACACACACACACACACACACACACACACACACACACACACACACACACACACACACACACACGAGCAAACAGGCGGCCCCTCCCTGCGTTCTGGGTCAGCAGCTGAAAAGGTTACTGGCTGAGCTACAATAAAGCGGGTCCGAGCGCACGGATCGTTTGTTACGGCGACCAGAGAAGCTGACGGGGAGCTGTTGTCCTCTGTTAACGATAAATCAATGATGTTCCCCTCTTGTTCCCTTCCCACACATACGCACACGCAGACACACTCAGCTGTGGTTATTAGCCGACGCTGTGGTGTTGCTCTTCGCCTGTGGTAATTTGCGTGGAGAAGAGGACATGTCACGCTTTAACAAGATCGACATGGATAAACAGACACGAACGCGTTGCCTTGTAATGTTGCTGCAGATTAAAAACAAAAAAGGGACACGGAGCTACAGATGGAAATAAGAGGGGAGGGTGTTTATGGGTTTCTGAGCTGGGAGCGCTGGCAGGTGGAGTTCATTTGCAGCAGCGATATTAAGTGTCTGTTTCATCATGATTAGCTTCTCGTCCTCGTTCGGTGCCACACGAGAGGAAGCCCGGCCCGCTCCCCATTTATTATTTCATTAAAGCGCTAACGAGCACCAACGCACAGACAAACGTTTACTATCCCACTTATAGAGACAATAAGCGTGTTTATTGCTGATGTTTAATCTTTATCGCAACATATGCTCACCATCTCTCAGTAGCTCATCAGAGAAGAGATGTGAGATGTATTTGTACTTGTGTTCTCTCAAATAAGAGATGTTTATGAGCTTTGGTTTCTCACAAATGAGGCCTTTGCATCAAACACTTTGTATGTCTCCATGCTAAAACGACACCGTCGCTCAATTAGATGAACATTTATAGCTTCTTAAAGTATCGTGAAAAAGTATTCATGTCCTTTCATGACCAAACCGTGCAGGGTGCATTGTTTATTTTAATGATTTTTTTATAAGACAGACCATCACAATGTAGGTAAAAATTGTAGTCTGGTGAGAAAATAAAATAAAATTAAAACGTGTTTTTGCTTTTACTGTAAGTAAATCAAATATGAATGGAGTGACAAGGTAGATGTGATACAGAATAGGAATAAAAGAAGAAATGGATGCAAAACAACATGGTTGCTGTGTTAGTTTGGGAATGTGTGTGTTCATAACTGTCATGCGCTGCCACTCCTTGGACTATGTGCACATTATGCTCTGCTGGAGACAGCCAGAGCTTCCATTTGAGTTTAACAAATTAACTCCAGGAAGAGAACTGTGTGTTTGTGTGTGTGTGTATGAGTGCGTTTCATGTGTTTCATGTGCATTTTTTAGCATGAATAAGTAAGAAGACACACACAAATGCCTATTAGGAAATGGCTGCTCCATCAGGCCCGAGTTCGGCATGATAAAATGTTATTGCCATTGTCCTGTAAATTAGCTGTGAGCGCTCTTTCTGCCTCACGTTGGACCAAATCCGTCGTGTGCCTGAACACACATGCGCCTACGAGAGCTTCTTAACTGCGTAACAGACAGGGCTGCAATGCAGCTTGGGAGATTTACATAGTGAGTTCTCTCTAAATGATGACAGACTTTGTCAAGCCCTCTAATAAAAGCCCCGGAGAAGGTGGAGTGAGAAGAGAGAGAAACAGAGAAATAGACGACCACACAATGTTTGTATGCTTAAACTAACAAGACCGCATATGAGTCACTCTTTCATAGAAATGAAGATAATTCATTTTGTGATGGGATGGAGCAGAAAGAAATCCTTTTTTTTATTTACAGTCGCACTAATGACATGCACTGAGACAACTTGTACTACTAGAAAATGTGTTTTGGATATAAATCAGAATCTGTGTGAGAGTGCATGTTTCTAAGACAGTGAGGCAATGTGTAAATCTGTGTTGTTCGCTTAACGCCTCCATATTTCAGAAGCCTCAAGAAGGGATTTATGTGAGGCTGCTCATGCCAATTTTCTTCCTCTGTCTCAGTGCAAATAAATCAGGCGCACTAACACAGCTGCACTGTGCAAAGAGCAATTCATTTACACTCACACGTGCAAAACTGAATGCGCGCGCGCGCACACACACACACACACACACACACACACACACACACACACACACACACACACACACACACACACACACACACACACATTTTTACAATTAAAAACAAACACATAATAGGGCAATAGTAAGAGGCAAGGCAGTGTGTTTCTGTATATATATATATATACACATATAAATAAATGGGTGGACAAGTGATATGACTTAAATTTTTATCATGTTATTTCATGGTGCTGCCATTTTAATAAATAAATATAATTAAAGATCATTTACTTCTTTTTTTAGTTAACCGTATGTGTATGAATGCATAGCACAACATTCGTAGAGCCACAAACACAAATGCTGCTCTTGAAAAACATTCCCATTTGAAATTAAGTGTCTTCAGGATCTGATTTAAATCACAAAGCTGCACACTAATTGCATTTAATCATATTTTTGAACTTTGCGGATATTCATTGAAGCTCTTGTGAAACAAACAGTGGAGGAAATTGTAAGAAATAAAATTTCCAATAACACCGTCAGTTTGGTTGAACATCATGAATTGGAATTTATCGAGGTGATGAATCAAAATTCTTATCGTGATAAGAAATGTTTCAAAATAAATGATTTGAGATCTGTCTGTCTGTCTATGTATCCTCAGAGTCAAGTGGAGAAAAGGCTTTCATTTTGAAGACTTCATATCCCATCATCCTTCAGCACCATCAGGATGAGGCATGAGTACTAATGGGATTTCTAGGTGCTGTTCAGTGGCGGGGGGTTTGCAGGACTCAAGCAAACGCTCCATCAGCAGATGTAAATCAGACTGCAGCTCCACCCCCTCATCCGTCTTGCTCTAACAGAGGCAGGCTGCTTGGATGTGGGGAGTGGTTGACCCCTTTGCACTTCCATAAACCACACCAACACAGAACATTTCCAAACCTGTATCGAAGTACATTGCATTTACACTAAATGTGCATGAAATGTTTATAAGGGTAATTACTTTTGATTATTTGCTCATAATCCAGGATTTAGCTGAGGAAGGCCATCTGCATTTACCAATTGGTTTTTCTATGTACCTACTAGGCATGTTAACGCCATGATCCACTGTGGTATTTTTATTACAGGTTATTACATTGCGAAACACTCATAACGACCAAAGCGAAGTCCTCACAAATGTGCCCATCTGCTTTCATCTGCACAAGCCTTTCTCTGTAAAGTGAGAGCCAGGCAACACATGTAGCAGGTTAGCATTACATTTGCTTCAAGTACCTGATGCCTAGGTTCATGGTCTCTGCAGTCCCAATCATCCCGATGGATAGCAGCATATTGTTGCAGAGCTTTGCTGCCTGCAGGGTTGAGAAAGACAAAGAACTGATGATGCTTGCATAAGACTTACACAACTTAAAGCACAGAATCCCTGTTTATTGAAAACATAATGAGAAATGTGAGAACATTTTAAAGTAAATTGTACATGCAGACTAATAGTTTAGTCAGTAAGAAACTATTTTTAAACTGAGACACATTCACATGTGGATAATGAATAATTTCTTTATCCAAAAATATCCATACTATCAACTTCCAATACAAGTCATGTCTTCAACCCAGTTTATGAGCAGTTGTCTTTACCTGTCCTGTGCCAACTTGTCCACAGTAAATGACATTAGCGCCCATGCAGGTGAATAATTCCTCTGCAGCCTTGAATTCTTCCTCCAGTCCACCAACCATGAAGGTCAGTTTAGCCATGCTGGCAGCCCCAACACCTAATCAAAGACACCACACACTTATTTTGGTGGAGTTAAACAATTTCAAAATAATGCAAACAGTGGGCATGATTATTCAAGACAATCAAGCCAAACACACATCATGTAGATTATTTTGCACAGAGTTTATATGTATACACTAATCTAGAGCTGGGTATGTTAAAAACCCCCCAAAAAAAACAAACTTACTGATGGAAGACCTAAATTAACCAGATAACTTATTTTGCATACTAACTTATTGCATGCAAATCTATTCATTATGTAAAATAAAATACAATATTATTTTTACAAAATTATTGATAACAGAAAATACCTAAATCTAATTTCACACATTTCAGAGTTTTACACCACGTAGAAACTTTGCTCGAAAAACTACACTACTTTTTTCATTTTTGGTGAATTAAGATCTGGGCAGGAAGCAAATTTAAATCATTGAACAAGAAAATGAAATGGTAACGCTTTACTTAATGCCACCTTTGTACTTTTCTGCAGTGTTGTAAAAGTACTGAAATCTCAGAGTCAAGTAAAAGTATAGGTACCTCTCCAAAATATGACTTTGGTAAAAGTCCAAGTCACTGACTGAAATGTTACTTGAGTTAAAGTCTTAAAGTATC
>CAEGAF010083256.1:0-76847 GCA_903067075.1 Micropoecilia bifurca | reverse complement strand
GTCAAGAAGAAGATGGAGGGAGACCTGAACGAGATGGAGATCCAGCTGAGCCACGCCAACAGACAGGCTGCCGAGGCCCAGAAACAACTCAGGAATGTCCAGGGACAACTCAAGGTAAGTTTGATACTAAATAAAAATTAAAAGACTTTTAGAAACCATTCTTACAACCATATTTATATTGGTGTTAGGATGCCCAACTGCACCTTGATGATGCTGTCAGAGGACAGGAGGACATGAAGGAGCAGGTGGCAATGGTGGAGCGCAGGAATGGTCTGATGGTAGCTGAGATTGAGGAGCTGAGAGCAGCTCTGGAGCAGACAGAGAGATCACGTAAAGTGGCCGAGCAGGAGTTGGTCGATGCCAGTGAGCGTGTTGGACTGCTGCACTCTCAGGTTGGGTTTTAGTTATTCACAAGAAACCAGGCCTTTCCAAGTCATGCAAACCACACTTCTAAATTGTATCATTCTAATTCATTTTCAGAACACCAGCCTTCTGAACACCAAGAAGAAGTTGGAAAGTGATCTGGTCCAGGTTCAGGGTGAGGTGGATGATGCAGTTCAAGAAGCCAGAAATGCTGAAGAGAAGGCCAAAAAGGCTATCACTGATGTCAGTTCACTGTCTATATAAATTGCTATATCAACAGACACAAGTTTAATTTCTCCACTGTTCAAATATTGCTGCTTAGTAAACACCCATTTTTCCAGGCTGCCATGATGGCTGAAGAACTGAAGAAGGAGCAGGACACCAGTGCTCACCTGGAGAGGATGAAGAAGAACCTGGAGGTTACTGTCAAGGACCTGCAGCATCGCCTTGATGAGGCTGAGAATCTCGCCATGAAGGGTGGCAAGAAGCAGCTCCAGAAACTGGAGCAGAGGGTATGAACAATTGTTGCTGTAATGCACATAGTATAATTGTTATATTGCTATATATAATCATAGTAATATTGAATGGTGTCCTTTTTCAACATCTTTAAACAGGTTCGTGAACTGGAAACTGAAGTTGAAGGTGAGCAGAGACGTGGAGCCGATGCTGTTAAAGGAGTCCGCAAATATGAGAGGAGAGTTAAGGAGCTGACCTACCAGGTGACTATTTCATTCTGTGTTTTCTAAACACTTACTAAGTACCTCTATTACCAAATAACATTACTATTTCCTTGTATACTATTTGTCATGTTTACAATAAGTCTTTACAAACATTTGGTTTATGTCTGTAGACTGAGGAGGACAAAAAGAATCTGGCAAGACTTCAGGACCTAGTGGACAAGCTGCAGCTCAAAGTGAAGGCATACAAGAGACAAGCAGAGGAGGCGGTAAGTGGTCGTCTGTCATCAAACAAATAATTTTTCCCTTAAGGTGGAACATTGCAACATTTACATTAATGTGAACTAAATAATTGTAATCTCAAAACTCTCAGGAGGAGCAGGCCAACACCCACATGTCCAAGCTCAGGAAGGTCCAGCATGAGATGGAGGAGGCTCAGGAGCGTGCAGACATCGCTGAGTCTCAGGTCAACAAGCTCAGAGCCAAGAGTCGTGATGCTGGAAAGGTAACATTTTCCTACCCGTCTCCCTTTTAAATATACTACAGAACCTATTGCAATTTAGAATTGTTTTATTTTATACAGAAAATAAAATGAGCATGTGTTAAACTATGCATGAAAATTGTTATGTGTCAGGATATAAGTGAAACTTCATACTTTTCTTTATGACAAGCTCCATCAGCTCTTCAAACCATTTTATGTCCATTTTTCCTTCTGTTTTTCAGGGCGATTCTGCTGAATAAGAGACCAGACCTTCATAAAGCTTTTCAACAGAATTCATAAAATATGAACCAACTGTTGAATTCTTTTTCCACTGTAATACTTAAATAAAAACTAAGCACTATCATGTGGTGTAGTGGAGTGCATTTTCTTGACATTGAAAATTAACATCAAATGAATACTAAAAATGTTTTTTCTCAGGAGTAACATGTTCAAAACGTATTTTTGGTTACTTATTCTATTGTTAGACAGGGAATCTGTATAACAGTACTGTAATTAAGCAAATCTATACAGCCATGGTTGAAGATAACACTTTTTGCAAGACTCCTATGAAATTTTTATTTTTATGTACAAACAAAAGAAAATTACTTCAAACTATCACTGCTTGTCAGATTGTGTCTGTTTAAGTTTTGGA
This sequence comes from Micropoecilia bifurca, assembly GCA_903067075.1. NCBI lineage: Eukaryota > Metazoa > Chordata > Actinopteri > Cyprinodontiformes > Poeciliidae > Micropoecilia > Micropoecilia bifurca. Next base: position 74,674 of record CAEGAF010083256.1, on the reverse strand, counting down.
AGAACTCAAATTTACATAATTGCAGCATAAAATTTAGTGAAATGATAAACCTAAATGAAAGATGAGTACAACTCAGTTTACTACTACTTTGTAGAACAACATGATTTTTGGTAAACCAAATTTTAAATGATCATCCACTGAATCTCAAATTTAGTGCAAAATATTAATGCATTTGTTAAAAATAATGAATGAAAAAAGAACAAATAATACACAAAAGAATTGGCTCAAGGAATAGCAGTACTGTCCTCAACAATGCTGCTGTGTGTGTGTGTGTGTGTCTGTGTGTGTTTGAAATGTTCTGTTGCTGAAAAGTGAAATACAAATAATTTTTTATTTAATTTCATTTTGATTTGCTGTCAAAGTGCAATTTCCAACCTTGAGACCTTTGTTGCAAATCTTGCAGTTACCAATCCAAATGTATAGATACAAAGGTTTTAATGCTTATTTACATCTCCCTGTAGACATTTCTGTTATAGGAGCACAATTTAGTTGCTGGAATAAAAAAGAACTTAAAAATGATAGAAGCTTATAAAGAATTGAGCATTTTAAGCTGAACAACAAGAGTCACACAAAACATCTCACTGGAGGCAACATCAGACTTTTGGGCCCCAAAGTGGATTCACTCGGACATGTGACCTTGGTTTTTGCATGCCTTTCCACTTTAGTCCCTGTAGTCCTACCCTCTTGGGGAAAATGTTAAGTCAACAAATTAAAAAGCTTTGCCAATTTTGAAAGGTTTCATTACACATTAACTGCCATAAAAAATAAGTACTAATAAAAAGAATCTCAAATGGTTTATTCCTCAGTTAAGAATCTATTTCTGAATATGTCCAGTTTCTCAGTACTGCACAAAAACCAGGTTAAAATCACTAATTTTGATGCAAAGAATTTTCACCTATAATTCTCCTGGCTTTGGCAAAATTACAAGTTTGACTGTTGCATCTTTTCTGAATAGTGTTCCAGAAAAGATGTTTTAACAACCTGTTTTAACAACCTGGTGCAACGCGGTCAGAGGAATTAAGAGCAAAATTTTTTACATGTGTGTAACAAGGTGCACAATGAGGAACGTTAAAATGCATGTGTTCAGCTAAGAAATTGAGATCAATAAAACCCAAATCAGGTTATATAGTTTTTCGCTTTTGGCAAGTACAATCAAATGCCTGTTTATTGCTAGCAATTACAATATCTTGTGATCTCAATTTGAAATGGTGAATTTTATGTCACTTACTATCTAATACAAATAGTCAAAAGCTCATAAGATTCGCTTACTCCCCTCTTTTGATATATCAATATGATTTGCCCTCAAGTGTAATGTTAGTCACACTTTTTCAATGCTAAAAAGGGAAACTATAGCTATGTTGTGTTGAAGCATTTCTTTCAATTGCTTGTTATTCATGCTAATAACTGAGTCAGCATTTCTTCTCAAGTTTCTCTTCCATGACTCCCAGACCACCAATGTAAATAGCTATGTGTGAAATTAGTACTTCATATCTGAGGCATGTGCACCCTGCAACCATACACCGGGAAAATCCTGACGCTTCTGACTACTTGAGACTCTGCACTGGCTATGATATTAAAATCAAATGGAGACAAGTGCATATCCTAAAGTGTGTGACCTGAAATCTGAGCCTAAATAAATCATGGCATTTAATGGGCAAAACACTTTACAAACCATGCAGTGCACTCCTTCCATGTTGCATTATAAATATTGTGAACATAAAAGACCTTGTAAATATTTATGACATAATTACAGACCCAATGTTTACAATTTGGAAATTACTACAAAGTTATGCAAATAAATTCTAGTGGTGCTTTTGTTTTTAAATTTTTGTAGACTGGGACTTGTTTTTTAAAATGTGAATAAAAATCGAAATGTGTAAAGATGCTTTGAAGGGTTAGTGTGAATGCTGTACACAAGTTTGTCTAAACGTCAGCCATTTTATTTCAAATGATGGATTCTGACATTGTTAAATAATTATTTATGTAAATAGTCAAATAGTCCATCAATGTATATTTACACATCTTCTATCATAGAAAGTTGAGAATCTCTCCTATGCTGAGGAAAGATGTGAAGGGCTGATTAAGAGCAAGATCCAGCTTGAGGCTAAACTCAAGGAGACAACCAAGAGACTGGAGGATGAAGAGGAAATCAGCGCTGAGCTGACTGCCAAAAAGAGGAAGCTGGAGGATGAATGCTCTGAGCTGAAGAAGGACATTGATGACTTAGAGCTCACCTTGGCTAAAGTGGAGAAGGAGAAACATGCTATTGAAAACAAGGTCTCCATCACTGAGACACCATTAACAGACTATAATAAAAAAAATCCACAGAATTTATGAAATTTATGTCCACTTTTAAAGTTTGTCTTAAAACCCATCTATTTTACTTGGCTTTCAACTCCAGCGGGATCTAGTTTTAAATTGTGTTTTTGTTTTGAAACTGTTAGAGTTTTTATTTTTTTATTATGTTGTGTTTTGATGTAAAGCACTCAGCTGTGGTTGTTCTAAAGTGCTTTATAAATAAAGTTGGTATTGTACAAGTCTATATTTCAATTAAAATTGGGTATTTCAAAATCTTTAAGTGAAAAACCTGACAGAGGAGATGGCAACTCAAGATGAGGGATGAGGCCATTGCCAAGCTCACCAAGGAGAAGAAATCCCTCCAAGAGGACCATCAGCAAACACTGGATGATCTCCAGGCAGAGGAAGACAAAGTCAACACTCTCACCAAGGCCAAGACAAAGCTGGAACAGGAAGTGGACGATGTAAGAAAATGGTTTATTTGGCTTCCTCATTGGGCATTAATCTAATGATGCAGTCTTTGTACTAATTGCTGTGTTTGAATGTACCTAATATGTAATAGCTTGAGGGCTCATTGGAGAAAGAGAAGAAGCTCCGTATGGACTTTGAGAAAGCCAAGAGGAAGCTTGAAAGAAATCTAAAACTGGCCCAGGAAACCATTATGGATCTGGAGAAGGACAAGCTGCAGTCTTATGAAATAATCAATAAGTGAGTGTAGACTATCTTTATTTTTCAACATGTGTTAGTGTCATGTCAGATAATTTAGCTCAACACTGCTTTTTGAAATCCAGGAAGGACTTTGAAATCAGCCAGCTTCTCAGCAAGATTGATGATGAACAGTCCCTTGGAGCTCAGGTTCAGAAGAAGTTCAAAGAACTTCAGGTAAAGCTGTTAAATCTTAATTGCCCGTGACAGGCTGCTGAGGCCCAGAAACAACTGAGGAATGACCAGGGACAACTCAAGGTCAATTTGATACTAAATAAAAATTAAGACTTTCAGATGGAAAACATTCTGACAGCCAAATTTATATTGCTGTTAGGATGCCCAACTGCACCTTGATGATGCTGTCAGAGGACAGGAGGACATGAAGGAGCAGGTGGCCATGTTAGAGTGCAGGATTGGTCTGATGGTAGCTGAGATTGAGGAGCTGAGAGCCGCTCTGGAGCAGACAGAGAGATCACGTAAAGTGGTCGAGCAGGAGTTGGTCGATGCCAGTGAGCGTGTTGGACTGCTGCACTCTCAGGTTGGATTTTAGTTATTCACAAAATGCTGAGACTCTCAAAAATCAAATAAAACAACATTGTTACCTCAACTTACACATCCTTGTTATTTTTCAGAACACCAGCCGTCTGAACACCAAGAAAAAGCTGGAAACTGACTTGGTCCAGGTTCAAGGCGAGGTGGACGATGCAGTTCAGGAAGCCAGAAATGCTAAGGACAAAGCCAAAAAGGCTATCACTGATGTTAGTTTAAAACCTAGAAACCTACGTTGGGTTTTAGTTATTCACAAGAAACCAGGGCTTTCCAAGTCATGCAAACCACACTTCTAAATTGTATCATTCTCATTAACTTTCAGAACACCAGCCTTCTGAACACCAAGAAGAAGTTGGAAAGTGATCTGGTCCAGATTCAAGGTGAGGAGGACAATGCAGTTCAGGAAGCCAGAAATGCTGAAGAGAAGGCCAAAAAGGCTATCACTGATGTCAGTTCACTGTCTATATAAATTGCTATATCAACAGACACAAGTTTAATTTCTCCATTGTTCAAATATTGCTGCTTAATAAACACCAATTTCCTCAGGCTGCTATGATGGCTGAAGACCTAAAGAAGGAGCAGGACACCAGTGCTCACCTGGAGAGGATGAAGAAGAACATGGAGGTTACAGTCAAGACCTCTAGCACTGCCTGGATGAGTCTGAGAATCTCGCCATAAAGGGTGGCAAGAAGCAGCTCCAGAAACTGGAGCATAGGGTATGAACAATTGTTGCTGTATTGTACCTCTTAATACCAAATAACATTACTATTTCCCTGTATACTATGTGTTGTTTTTACAATAAGTCTTTACCAACATTTGGTTTGTCTGTAGACTGAGGAGGACAAAAAGAATCTGGCAAAACCTCAGGACCTAGTGGACAAGCTGCAGCTCAAAGTGAAGGCCTACAAGAGACAGGCTGAGGAGGCGGTAAGTGGTCATCTGTCATCAGACAAATGTTTCCCTTAAGGTAGAACATTGCAAAGAATTCTTTTTACATTTATGTGAACTAAATAATTGTAATCTCAAAACTCTCAGGAGGAGCAGACCAATGCCCACATGTCCAGACTCGAGAAAGACAGCATGAGATGGAGGAGGCTCAGGAGCGTGCTGACATCGCTGAGTCACATGTCAACAAGCTCAGAGCCAAGAGCCGTGATGTTGGAAAGGTACTTATTTGGACAATACTCTCAGTTAATTACACATTAGAACCGTATTGTGACATATTGTAATAATTTACAATATGTCAACTCAGTGAGTGGAATTTGGCTAACGGGACAATATAGCTCAATATGACTTTTCTCAGGACACCTGAAGTAGTATTTAGTGTTCACATTTTTATTATAAAGAATTACCCTACATATTTCCATGATTTACAAGCAATAAAATAACCTAAACCAACTGAAGCCTCTGCCATGCTAATGTTTTACTTTATGGTATTGCTTATTGAGTCAGTGAATGCCTGGAAAAGTGAGACACTGTTCTGGAATGACAATTGGTTTATTGTAATCCAGAAGTCATTGCAGGACTTCAGCTACTGCACTTCTAGCTGCTTGTTGGCTTAAGTGCTCTGAGAGTTAAGCAATGTGGAAGTCACTATAACTCAATAGGAATCCCAACTGTGCTCTAAATTTATGACCAGATCTTGTTGCCAACAGAGTCCATTCATACAGTGTTGACTGGTTTATTTGAAAAGTAGCCTGGCCCACATCAAAGCCCATGTCAGCCACATACAAGTAATGGCCCAAGTGTTGTAAACTGATATGAATATTGTCAATTAAGCATCATTCTTTTTTAACTTCTCCTTTCAGTCTGATGCTGCTGAATAAGAAAAAACATCTAAAGGACCACTCAAGTCTTCATAAAGTATGAAAATTCTGTTGTAACATTTGCAAAATAAAGTATTTTATTCCCCTTGCTTTTGTTTGTTTTTGTTTTTTTGGTTGTTTGTTTTAAACAAACCTATACTTAATTTGGGCCAAATAAGAAACTTTTGTTGCATCTTTAGAGCTCTTCTTTTTAAAAAATTGATTGCTCTTTTCCTTCAACATGAAACCACTCCTAAGCATTTTGAAGAATGCATTAAAAGGTGCTTGGCAAACTTTAAAATGGCTTGTGAATGTAGCAGGATAATTATCCCTGCTGTCAATGAAGGCTTGCTTCAACTGCCAGAACATGTTCATGGCACTGCAAGAAGCACAGCAGTAGTCAGTTGCTGGACTCATTCAGATAAACACTTCAAACTAAGAAGTGATGGATCAGTTTGCCAAGATATTTTAGGCATCGGCGTAAGCACTCTTAAAGACAACTGTCGAAGAGGAACCATCAAAGCATTTGGCTTAAAGGCAATTTCTGCCTTAGCCAGTATCATGTAACAGTGGTTGCCCTTTCTTCCAGAACACCATCCTGTGCACATTCAATATAACCCTAATTGAATTACTTTGCTAAGTTGTACATAACAGCAAAGGCCATGAGAAATGTTAGTAGTATCTCTTTGAATAATTCAATTTATGAAAGCAATACCATTTCTGATATTATAAAAGTACATTTATTCCTTTAACATGTAATACATATTGTAAAAAAAAAAAAAAAAACTACAGATAAGATTATCTTAAAGAGAAATAGATTTTGTTTTAACATAGTAACTAGCTGCAGGCTAGGAATTTGTCAAGTCTAAAAGAGGTTTCCTCAGGTTCTCAGTGTTCCTGTCAAAGTGAAATTTAACACTTTCGTCTCAGGCTCCTCTTCAGAAGACATCCATCCATCCATTTTCTTGCACCCTTTGTCCCTTAGTGGGGTCGGGAGTTGCTGGTGCCTATCTCCAGCTGGCGTTCCGGGCGGTAGGCGGGGTACGCACTGGACAGGTCGCCAGTCTGTCGCAGCTTCAGAAGACATGTTTCTCATATTTTATCGCAGTTTAACACCTTGGTGCACAAGCTCATTCTTAAAAATATCATGTGAAGAAAGTTACTCAGAATCTTCTGTGTATTCCCATCTCCACTTTAAAAAACAAATGTTTGTTTCTTCACCTGCAATATGACATGCTACCCAAGAGAATTATTTAAATATTAATCTAACAGACTTTTTAAAAAACTAGCAACCTCTTTTTAACATTTTTGACAAAAAAAATTTAAATACCATATGGAACATATACTTTTTGATACAAAAATGATTTTTATTTATTTATTTTTGCTATGACAGATCCATTTCTATCATGATCCAACTGTGTTGAGATAGCATTGACGACATTTTCAGATATTTAGGTAAAAATACTATATTACAAAAGACAACTTTACTTCAGTCTATCCTAAATTCACATTAAAGTAAGCACAAAGGAGTGGTTTCTTTTTCAGTTATTTTTAATTGGTTTTTAATACCCTAACATTGAATTCAGTCATCATTCATGATACTATTACAACTATAGCATCTTGAAAGTCTTGTGTACTGGCACAACTCTTATTTTGGGTGTCAGTCCAACCTAGAAGGCAACTGTTCCTTCCTCTCCATTCCAAGATGATACATTATCCTTCCTCAACTTGTACGGAATGGTTTGCAGGCCTATTTTATTTCAGACAGCTGAAAGATTTACATCCACTGCAACTGTATAGCTGTGACATTTGAATGGTCCCCTAAAATCTCAACCTGGATAATGGTATATTAAATTAGCTATTTATCCTCACTGAAGAGGATTAAGCCAGACAGACTTATGATTGAGACATTTAGGTGACAGTGTGCTAATGAAACACTCTAAATCCAGTCATCCGTTTGCTCTGTCATGTCACAGTCATGGGGCCCATAGCAACTGTCATCGGGTGGCAAGTCAAAATAGTATCACACAAGACACAAATCTATCAATGTACACTTTCACATTTAAGGTTAATGGAGTCTCTACTTAATCTAATGTGGATGTTTTTGGATAGAGTGGAAAAGAAAGTATGCAAAGAAAACCAATGCTGGAAAACTCCACACAGAAAACCATGGAGACCTAAAATAATGGATGATTTGTAACTGAGATAACAGGAAAGAACATGAATTGTACCCCTGTTTTCTATCAAATAAATGCATTGTCAGATAAGATTATTACATTCCAATAAGTGTGCTGAAGATATATAAATAGAACGTTTTTCACTTTTGAAAAATCATGTCTTGGCAAATGTTTTTCTAAGCCACTAAATAAAATGCCTTAAAACACACGCTGCAATGGCCATCTGACATATGTGAACTTTTAACAATGAACAGGTAACAACTAGAAAACTACAAGTGAAAATCTTACATCTATGAAGATGCAAGATTTTCGCAGGACTAAGTCCTATGTTCATGTCCAGACTGAATGAACTTGCTATTCTTGTTAAAAAGCAAATGACATTAAAAACATTCAACATTGAGATCACTCAGCTTAATGAGTGATCAAGCACTTTGAATTGCCTTGTTGCTGAAAATGTGACATATAAATAAAATTACCTTACCTTCCCAGCTAGCAAACTAGCTGTTTGGAACACATCCGTTAAACGTTGTCTTGAACGTCCGCTGAAAGTCCGGTGATTACGTTTGACCGACGTCCAAATGAAACTCCAAAGGACGTCCGCGGGACGTCTTCCCGGGATGTTCACCGGATGTAAAATTGTCCACCATTAGACTTTCGGCGGATTTACATTTGAATGTCCGCTGATTACTTTCAGCGGACTTTCGCATTTTATTCAAAAATCAAAAGCTATATAATGGTTATCCTAGGTTCGTGGAAATGCTAACATAGCAGCAATTTTATTGGAATGCAAGGTTTTCATGTAGAACAGTTGTCTTACATTTAAAAAGAACAGGAAGAGATAAGTTAGGAGGAAAAGTGGCAGCATCTGTGAATCATCTGTAAAGTTAACATGTTTAACATATTAGCTGTTCAAACGCTCAGCCTCCATTTCAGACAGGTGGCGGATTTATATTTTTATTTTACAAAGATTCTTTGAATTTCTGTCGGCAACAAATATTTCAGTTTTGATGTGTAATTGTAAAAAGAGCAAAGAAACAGAATCCCCATAGACTCCCTGAAATGATGCCAACTAGCATGCTATTGAACACAGTGTTACCTTTTTCAACGGGACTGGGGGGAGGAGTTATGCTGGTACGGGTTGTTAGGGCTGCTGCTGCTGACTGACTCCTCTGTTAAACTAGTAAAAGTTACAGGGACAAGTATATGAATATATTGGTAAATATTTTTCCTTCACTGATTAAATGGTGGTGAAATATAGGCTAACAGGTAACTAGCTTTTAACTTAGTTAGCTAAAAGCTTAGTTACCTTTTAGCTAATTAAGCTGGTATACTGTAGTGATAATAACTCACTACAGTATACCAACCTGTCTTGGAGAAAAGGTGGGTTACAAATTGGCACCCTTTCTTTTCAGTCTTCTTTTTTTCCTCTTTTCTTTTTCAAAAACCTGACTTTTCTTGGTTACAATCTTTAATGTCGACTGCTGCTGAATACCGTTAGCGGCAAGAGCGCTAAGCAGGAACAAACCATTTCATGCAGATACAGGGGGGTGTTCAGTAAATATGAATGTTTGCTTCTTGGTCATATGATTTAATTTTTACTGCCAAAAATAGTTTCGTTTGCTGTAAGAATTATCCGACTTGTAATAAAATTAACAGACATGTAAAAAATAAATCTCATATCTACATAAAGGTTTTTCCTTTTTTGAGGGAACCCCCTTTTGGTCAGGTGCCTTTGGAATTTTCCAAAGATTTCCTCAGGCTTATGCTTGGTGAATGACTAAATAAGCCCTTTGTGGACTTCTGAACTTGATAAAGTGCTTTACAAGTATGGAACATTACATTCAAAACTTCCTCCATCAAAATTATGATGCAAGTAAAACTTGCTAAAAATGTTCTCATTATTTTCACTGAAATATAATCACGGGTCATTTCTTTTGCACTACTGGCTGTGGCAAATTTCACATTTATTTCAAACAAAAATATACAGTTTATTTTTCACAAGTTTTAATTTATTTCATTTGATTTAGTCATTTAACTTTCAACATGACACAACCGTTTTAATTCCTTTAATATAAAGAAAAGGAACATTTACTTGTTCACAGTGAAAACATGGAAGAAAAACTATTTCTACACTACAACTCAAAAAATAAGCTACAACAAACACATACATATAGACTTACATACTTTATATAAGTCTTTAATTAGAGACATCTCATAAAATCAATGTTTAAAAAAAATAAATAAAAATGTTTAATGGTTCTAGTGGCCTTTATTTGATAGTGAATTGACTGGAAGGTGGGTAATGAGAGAAGGAGGAATACATGTGGCAAAGGTCACAAGGCCAGGAATCGAACCTGCAACAACCATGCCGAGAACCAAGACCCATGTAAGTGTGTTGTGCTTCACCCCTTCACCACCACCCCTAAAATAAATAATTTAACAGAGGCTTGTACATTATTTGACCATTTAAAGACAAAGCAAACAAAAACTACATTCTACGGGGTGCTGTGGTGGAGAAGGAGCAAAGCATGACCTACATATGGAGGCCTTAGTCCTCGTGACGGTAGTTCAATTCCTGGACAGGCGACATTTGCTGCATGTCGTCCTTCTCTCTCTCATTAGCCTCTTTCTTGTTGAATTGCTTTCAAATAAAGGGCAGTAGACATAACCTTTGGGGGAAAAACCCAACTACATTCTAAGTGCAACTTTTTTCTGACATTTTAAATTTAACTTATTTTTATGTACTGATAGTGTACAATCAGACTTGTTTATTATCTTTCTTTCCAACTCCCTTTCCTTGCTCTACTCTCTCTCTTCCTTTTTTATGAACACCTTGACATTTCTCTCTTCCTAGATCTGTCCCTTTATGCATCTGGGCAGAGTGTATGTTCTTTTTAATAAAGAAGCATTCTTTATTTGGACTGGCAGAACAGGTCGAAAGTTTTTCCTTCTGATTTGGGCCTGCAGTTATCGGACGCTCATGTTCCTGGTAGGGTGATGATGGCCGTGAATGTGCCTTTCTTGGACTTGCCGTTCTGGGAGAGTTATGTCTAGATTTAGCATCTTTTTTGGGGACTAGGTTTAAGTCCAAAGATAGTGGTCTACCAAATACAGGACTAAGAGGAATCACAACATTGTCTCCTGGAGCACCAAGAGTAAGGAAGACTTCTGGTACTTGATAGTCATTCTTTATTCCCTGAAACAGACAAGAAGACAAAGAAGTGCTTCAGGATTTGATTTGATTTTTTAACTTGTGCACAGTCAAAACATTCAGTCTGTGGTGGCGCTTACTGGCTGTGGTGTTACACTCAGTGATACTTTCAATGTCATCTATTGGAGAAAGCAAAAACATCAACACAAAAATAATTATCTCAAATTCATTCTGACATAAATTCATTTGCTGCATCCCTTCAAGGACTCTGCATGTGAATGTGCGTCATTGAAAATATTCAGAGCTGTATTCCCGTAGATGGGAGTACATCAGCAATTCCATAGGAATTTTGACCAGTTCATATGACTCTGATAAATGTCCATCACTCTACATTTCTAGATACATTAAGATTAAGTTGTTTCTCCAGTTTTGTTTCTACCTGTGCCTGAGAGTTTTGATCCGTCCTGAATTCAGTCTCAGGGGTAAATGAAGCAGACTTAGGTAAGGCCAAGGTAGAGCTTGAATCTGCATCAAAAATTTGGGGATGAGAGGAACTTCTGCGAAAGGACTTCCTTGATGTAGCAGGTGATCCTTCATTCACAATAATATATGGTGGTGAGGCCTAGGGAAGGAATAAATTCTATAAAATTCTAGTCATGTACTGTACCATTAAAACATTAGTTTATAGGCACGGCTAAATACTAGCAAATACAAATACAGCTTTTAAAATAATAGGTCAATATGCTTCTTCACATAAAAAAATTGATGGGATACATAATTTTTACATCCAAAGAAAACTGTATAAACTCTAAATGTATAGCTATAAAAGCTGAGCTGTTAAATTTTGTGAAACAAAAACAAAGAAATCATAAATTTTATTTAGCAGCCGTTGCCATTTTTCAGTTTACCTGTCTAATAATTTATACAAAACTTGCATGATGGGAAACCAGTCCTTGGATTTCTTACATTTTTCTTTGCTTCAGATATTCGACTTGTCCCTGGAGAATGTTGATCTTGTAACAATGCCTGTCTGGGGTTCTTATTGTTGACGAATGTGATAGGTTTTGACCCTATTGAGGACATTTAAGTTATTTCTGACATCTCAAAGATAGAATTAGATTTGAAATATTTTGTCCTGTGTGTTTTTCTTACCCATTAGCCCATTATTCAAAGGGCCGCCATTGTGCACTGGAGTGGTGGATGTACTGCGGCAAGGTTGTAAATAGCATCGTTGGTCTTCCATTCGAGCACTTTGAGAATGTCTTATCATATCAAAAAAATGCTCCTGCTCTGCTGCAGATAAATCCTACATTAGGAAAACACAAGAAAAAGCATAGGCATCTTATCTGACCCCTGTTCTGTTGATGTCAACAGATCAGAGACCTGTTCTGTTTTTGTCAATGCTTCAGAACAAAATATGGATTTATTGCTAAAACTATAAGCAGCAGATTTTGCAAAACGTTCTCTCACCTGCCAATGTTGAGGAGCATTAAAGATAGTTGAATTCTCAGGAGGTTTATCAGATGCATCATTTATTAGGTTTTTGCACTCAGTTGAAGGGGTGTTCAATTTTTTTAGGATTTGGGGTGCAGAGCATCTTTGTTCATCCATCCTTGAGCCCTATAATAGAAAAATATATAAAAAAAAATAAATGTTAAATCTAGACTATGCTACATATTATTTGCCAGTAAAAAGGCAAACATACGTGAAACACATAACTTCAATTGATCAAACATGTGTCGCCAACCTGGACTCTTGAAACTAAATAGCATAGATATCTTGCATCCATTTCAGCAGGAGTTACTGTTGATGTGGTGCCTCCGTTCTGTATTCCTGGTAATGATGGAAGGAACATACGCTGGTCATCAAGTCGTCTCCCCTGGGAGTTTGCGACCAAACTGAAGAGTTCTTCATCATCTAGTAAAGAAAAAATGAAACCCAGATTTTAACATCAAACATGTACTCGATTACATCAACATATCTGATCAAAAGGGGTTACTGAGTCAAAATAATGCTGGCTCTGACCTTGTGGCATTGTGCTTGGAGTGAGTTTGGAACTGGGCAACCCTTGAGGATTAACATTTAAAGCACTTTGCTGTTTCTCTTTATTCTTTGGATTTACATGCGAGTTTGTGTTGAAGGAGGCTGAGCGCTCTGGACCCAAAGCAGGAGATAATTTTGTATTATTTTCATAAATATGTGCCCGTTGGTCTTGATGCTGAAGCAGGCAACACCTTTGGTCATCCATCCTGGAACCCTGAAGTTACAGCAGGAATTATTTTTTAAACAATCTGACAGAATTTACGGTTTTATAGCCACAATAAAAAAAAATTTATTTTCCTTTAAAAAAATAAACACACCATTAAACCTGTTGGGCAATACTGTGTCCAAACACTGAGAACATGTGGTGGTTTTTAATTTGATTTTTTTAATAACAATGGTGAAAATATTTTTTTCACAGACAACGAAAAGTAACTAACCTGGACTTTTGAGACCATCTGAAACAAGCAGCTTGAGTTTCCTTTATTGTCATCATTTTCATTCTGTGATACTGGTAATGATGAAAGTGATACTCGCTGGTCATCCAGCCTTCCACTTTGAGCTTGTGTCAAAAGGTTTAAAAAAAAATCCCGATCTGATGATAAAATTAAACAGAAACACTGTCATATATAACTATATTAAAATTAATATTGAAAGGTTGTACTCTTTTTCAGTATTGTTTTATGTATTTGAAGAGGAATTGAAAGTTTGGTAGACAAGGAGTACCTGCGCTAGGACTCAAAACGCAGCGCTGGTCCTCTATACGTCCACGCTGGCCATGAGTGATCATACTGAGAAACTTTTGCTGTTCTTCAGGTGATTCTTCCTTTTTTATTTATATGAAAAAATTTGGGGAAAATGTCAATATGAACATTCAATTATACAACATTAAAGAAGAATAGTGGAAATTTCACATATTTACACTAATCATTTATTAGAACAGACCCTTAAAGAATTGGAGCGTTGACGCTGAGAAGGAACTTGTAACTGATTTACAGGTGCCACTAGACGCTTTCTGTCAACATCTGGAGTACTCTGTGTCACAGAGATCAAAGGGTTTGCACCAAGGTCATTTTTACTGTCTGATGCCTAGAAAAACGAGAAACAATTTTTGAAAAGAACTAAGTCAGTATAGTCAGTAATTAAACTCAAAACCAGAGCAGGTCCACGTATTCAACTATATGTTCTAGTCTGTCCTGGTAGTTAAACGAATGATGAGAGCTGTAAATAAAATGTTCTTTGTTTACCGTCTATTGCATGGAAGAGTATAAAAATGGTTCATTCTTTGGAAAAAGCCAGGAGAAAAGATATTGGTCAATTAAAAAAAAATTCAAAGATTTAAAAGTTGTTATTCTCCCAGTTATTAGTCAGTCCAGCTCCAAAAAAAGTTGAAGACAAACATTAAGTGACAACATAAATCAAAATAAAAAGGTTTGAACTGAAAATTTTTGCTTAAGTGCCTTAAGCAAGAATTTTACAGTCAAATAAAAAAACATCTCTATTGCCACAAATCTTACCTCAGTATGAGCAGCTTCTGATTTTAACTTAACTCCAGCAGATGTCATCTTGTAAAAATTAAAAGGAGAAAAAAAAATGCAATTGCAATAAACTATATGTATAACATAAACTGCTATTCAAAAAAATATTCCAACCGATGCTCCTCTAAATGCTTGCTGAACATGACACGGTAAAGAGGTTCTGAGTCCTGAGTATTAACCCGTCATTAAGAGCCAAGCTGGCCCTCCCTTCTTAATATCACCATTTATAATCCTGGATAAAAACATAATCCTGACCATAGAGAAGGATGATCTCTTTTCATGAGAGATGTACACATTCTTCATTTTGACCCACCACTTTACTTAAACTTGATGTTTGGTCCAGTTGAAGCAATTAAAATCAGTATTATGATATTAGCCAGTTGGACCAATAAAACTGACATGTGAAGTATACAAAAGACCTTTTGTCCTGTCTATTTTTGCATGTTTTATTTCCCAAATTGGGAGCAGATATTAATATTAGAAGAGAACATGAGAGACTATGTTATGAAAACAGAAAGTATTAAACAGGCTATTAAGTATAGAAATTATGTTACTTTTACTCACATGGTCAAAAACTGAAAATATTACTCAAAGGATTTTGGCTAACTTCAGATCGTCTTAAATGTCCAGGAACTAAAGGAAAAAAACAAACATTTGAAGGTTTTAATTTTATTGAATAGAGACACAAAACACCCAGCAATATATTAATTTAGTCGTGCAATACTTAAAAAATATTTCATTACAGCAATTGAGATTCTAAGATACAATTACCTACATATGAAAAAAACCCTAGCAGCCTTCAATCTTTTACTTTAACCGTCATCTCAGTAAGTCACAATTTCACTAATTGCATCATGTGATATACAAGTAACCATCTTGGCAAATCAAACAAGATTTTTGGTTGGTAATAGGTTAATCAAAATACATGCATCTATATAAATATTTATTACATATCTAGTCACTAGAACATAAGCATCTAATCCAGGCAAAACTACATCCACAATAAAATAAGAGTGAAATACAGAATAGGCCATTTCCGTCCACAGTTACAGCTATAGGTTCTCTTCATATTCAAATTAAGTTAATACAATATAAAAAAACAGCATACCAGAAACCAGTCAAATGAAAAACCTTTCCTTTATTCCTTGTGCTTTTACCTACTTAGGGACTAAAATATAAATTGGAAACTTATTCCAGACCCTTCAAGTCATTAAGGAAGGTGTTTGGAGTCAAGATGTGAGAGGATCCTGTCAAGACACAAAATGTAAACATTGATCATTAGAAAAAACTGGAAACTTTATTGCAGAAAGAGCTTTGAGAATTACAACTAAAAACTTCTCTCACCGATAAGCACTTCCCATTTTCCGTCAGTGCTACGAGTGACTTCATAAGCGGAACGCATCTCTGAGTGCGACACCCCTCCAACCACAAAAACAATCAAGCGAGGACCAGAGCGATATTCTGTTGGAGACTTATTTTTGTGCCAGTTTCCAAAACGTGCACTGCTGTAAGAATTAGAGAGAAAAAAATCTACTTATTTGGCAACATGTAACCATTTCCAAAATATAAGCAGTAATTTGGTAACACTTTATTTGACAGGGTGTGCATGAGCCTCATTTTGTAAGTAATGACACTTTAATGCAAAGTTGCCACTTTTAATGAACTTTCAATGCAACCTTTAGAGCAACTTTGCATTAAAAGTGTCATTATTTATAAATTACATTTCATGATAACGGTCATAGACATTCATAAAGACTTCTTCATGTTTATGACAGTGTCGTGTCAGTCTTATGCACACCCTGTCAAATAAAGTGTTACCCATATCTTTCATTGTTTTTTTCTGTTGAGCTTAAACATGTTGCATAATGATTATGTCTGCATTATGATAATCTTTTTCATAATGGTCAACTCATCTTGTCTGGTTTGCACAGCCACTATAATATGGAGTTACTTATATTTAATGCTGCACTTTGCTTAAAAGGAAGCAGGAAAGCATTGTGCATTAGACAGATTATAACAAAATACAGACGATAGCTTGCGGAGGAAGCCTCCTCATGATGGGAATTCCCTGAGGGATTGCAGTGCATTCAAAGTAAAGCCGACCTATTTTTTGGCTTTTTAACTTCAACTTAATCTGTCAAAAGCTTGGCTCCAATTTAGTTACAGGGATAAAAGCTTTTATTGGACATTACCCGATATATGCTTTAATTTAAAACATGTCAGTCATTTTTTGTTATGCCCAGGCAAATTATGTAACATATATTTTAAAATGTTTGTGTTTGGATCTACCTGACCGCAGTCTGAGTGGTGTTGATTGGTGCTGGATTAGAGATGAAGGGCCACTGTTTCTTATCCAGTTTGTCTTCTATGGCATTCTGCAAGAACAGAAGCACAGAGTGTGTCAAGCGCAGAAATCAATTTAGGTCAACAAAATCTAAAATGGCAATTCACCATTAATACCTCCATGATGTCCTTGATGGTGGGAGCCCATCTAGAGAGTTGGTAGGTACTCTCTTTTCGTTGCTTGTGCTCTGGCAGCATGTTGCCAGTATTGCGGCCCTGGCAGAAAATAACCCATGTTTACAAATAAGGAGGGAGTACAATATTATTGAGTGGTATAAAAACTTGAACATGACAGCTCAATTACATTAGGAAATTTACCCCAGTTATAATGTTACAGCCAATGTTTTGTATGTTGTAGATAACTTTGCTGTCCTCCTGCGTTATGTTGGCATGCTGGATGAGCTTGGTAAGGTTCTCCTGCCCAATGCCTAAAGATATTGACTCAGGTATGAATATGGTTAAAACCTTTTCCAACATTTCATGTGCCATATTTTTTTTTTCCCCAAGGTAAAAATATATAGCAGACACCAGTTAGCACAGGAAGAGTTAAATAGTGCTCATTTAAAATGACTGCATAATTTAAAACATATGACGTACCTTTTTTCTTGTGGAAAATGTACAGCAGAATGATGCGAATTTTGTCGTAAGCCCCAATGTCATTGTCGAGCAGAACAGGAACAATGCTCTTCATGGCATCTTTTAGAGCTTCCCCCTCTGCATTTTCTCCCATTACCAGGTCCTGGGGAAGACAGTCTTAGTTAGCTACAGACTGCAACTGAAAAAAATGAATCATCAACTCAGGTCAGCTGACAGTGAACAGATAAAGCAGCTGACAGAAGAGCCTGCTCTTCTACTTTATTCTATCTTTTCATCAGTGTTCTCTTTTCAACAATGCAAGGACTGCCACAACCCCAGCAGTAGATCATTTCATTCATACATAGTTCATAGTGCCTACAGTGCAAACATTAAATGTTAATTTTGACATCAATTACAACAAACTAACCACAGACTAAAAATATTTTTTCAATTTTTTTGTTGAAAGAAGGCATGAATGTTTAAAAAGTCAAAGTGAGGTTTTTGTTTTTTTTCCTCAATATGTTTCTTGTGATCCTGTTGACTGCAACAAGACGTTTGATGGTCCTGTGATCAAGGCCTCAATATCTTATCAATTTTAAGAGTACTGTATCCCTCAGAAACCTTTGGTCATTTTAGCCAAATCTCTTTTGACCCATTCTGCCTAAAGAAATTAATTTGCCTAATACTTAAGCGCATTAACTCCAATATGCATTCAAGTCTATCCAGCTTGAAGTTAGAACAAATGCCTAAAAAATAAAAGATATGACTAAAATACACTCTTGCATTAATTATAATGTGCACACAATGTATTAAATAATGATCAGCGATGCTGCATTAGACATTTATTTATGGTCGCATAACACTTTAAACAAATGACAGCTGAAAGGACTATTGGTGTGTGGACCACACAGGCCATCTTAGAGCCAAAACATGCCCACAGAGACATTAAAGAGCCCACAGGATTAAAGAAACAGCTTTCAGAGTTGCTGACAATCCATTAGTGCAGATGAGTGATTTGCTCATACAAAAAGCACCCATTAACACTTGTATCCCATAATACCACAAGCATGCCTTGATCTTCATTTCCTGTGTGCTTGAGATTCATCTGACATAGAACTAAATATTGCGGGGCACATCCCTTCTGGAGGAATGTCTGGTACAAAACAAAACACAATGCGGTTCAACACTTGTGTGGACTGTGGCTTCCCCTGAGTGCTCCAACTGGCTGACGAATGAATATAGCAGAATCTAATACATGTGTACTAAATTCCCATCAGCTCAGTTATTATGTAACAGCTTATTGCAATTCTGTAGACATATGGATGTCTATTACTGCTCCCACACTTCTTATGCAATACTCAGATTGTAATTTACTATTAAACATCACCGGCCCAGTACCAATTGCACTTGAGAATATCCAGAAAAGCTAAAGTGGAAAGAAAATAGGAAACGGTGACAAGCTGAAGTCAAATATTGCACAGAATAGTGTAATTCTCTCTGTTACTGTCAGTGTAACTATGAAGCGGAAGTCAGTCTCTGTCGCCAAAAGATTCAGACTGAGATTAACTTTTTAACCAATAACATTTGTGTTTACACTGAAAATAAGTACAACAGTAACAATAGCTGTAATAATGTTGAAGACACTTAAATATGCTCAGTGTCTACTGAACACTCCACACTGACCTGCTCCACTTCACAGAGTTTATCAAGAGATGACTTGAATTTGGTCATGCAGGCTTCTGCAAGGTGCAAATGAGTCGAGTACTGTGAAAGAAATGGGGTAAAAAATAACTTGATTAAAGAAATGTAGAATATATTTAATGACCCAAGCAACATTTCATTTTACCATGACAAAAAAGCATCCTGAAATAGTTCAACTAAGCAGTGTTTAAGAAATACCAACACTTGATCAACTGCCATATATTTGCAACAGATCAACATAAAATATAACAAAGCAAAGGATCAGTTTGTTAAATGAGATTGTCATACCTGAAGATGAAGAAAAAAAAGCACAAACGATTATCAGCATTCTTCATTTTGATGATTTATAAGCCAAAAATTCTCATAGATGTATAAAGATGCTAAAAAACAACTTAAAACTTCTCACCATGCTGAGCTCCTTCTGATACTGTGGCATCTTCTTTAACATCTGAGAAAGGTCTTTAATATTGGCCTGAAATACAGAAAAAGTGGCAAATATTAAAAAACTTCTGATTATATAATTACCGATTTCTTATTTACAACTTTCTCCAATATAAATCTGTAACAAACAAGCAAGCAACATGCACTTACATTATCAGTAGACATTCTCTTGCTTTCGCAAAACGTGCGAAGTAGTTCTGTCACTTTCCTGTAGTAGTGGGTTAAGATGTAGTCAAAATATTAATAATGTGCAAACATGTTTAATATTTTTGCATAAACACAAATCTCCTAAAGCCTTTAAACACTTGACTGTAATTTAATGTTTAGGAAAAAAAATTTTTACTGTCTTTAGCTGCTGCAACTATTATTATGTAAAGTAACAATATGCAATGAGGATTAAAAATTTACTCAAGTTCTATTTTATCTAATGTCCCAATACTAAAATTTCAAAATAGCAAAACCAGATGATCAGATTGACCAGAACACATGGAAATGTCACACAATGGGATTAATATATCAAAATAAGAAACTCACTTTGTTACATCTGCGATATGCATATGCCTTAGCTGAACCCAGAGCTCATCATCTTCATCCAGTAGCACTTCTCTCGCTTTTGAATTCCCAATGCCGGTTGACTGGTAACTGAACAGTAAAGCATTATGTTAAAATAATTCACGCACAATTTTTCTTGGGTAACTTGCAAGTGAATGACACATATTAGGGAAAAAAAAGTAAAATGCTGACATACGTATAGATGTCTTGTTTGATATCTAGCAAGTCATAAGCCATTGCTTGGAAGGTCAGCTCATGCAGAACAGGCGAGATGGGATCAAACCCACGATCAACAATCAGCAGTTGGGATCGTCCCTTATCTGGACCCTTTTATTTAAAAGACAACATAAATAAACAAGTCATGCTTTCAAATTTTTTTGCAGCTCAACATGAGTCAATATTTAAACAAACATGCAAATTCTGACATCCATGAAAGCAAACCAGATGCTTAAAGTCACTTTATATGTAGAGGCAAAAAGAGAAAAGAGAGCAGTAATACATGCCTGTTAAGACTCATCCTGAAAGAAAGGAAATTTGAGCTAAGAAAGACAGAAAATAGAAGAGTAAAAGGGAAAAGGTTCAGCGAAGCTTGTATATAACCCCACCCCCAAACAAACAGAAAACAAAAACAGAAACAAAGTAAAGTCAAGTGCTGAAGATGGAAAACTGATGAATACATTTCCTAACCTCCCCCATTTTTGGGTTGTCTGCTTTGTGAGCATTAAGGCGCTGGTAGATCTCTTCAGCCAGTTTAGCGTTTTCTTCTGGTCCCCTGACGAAGCAAATTATTACACACCTTCAATCAGCAAGCAAATTAAGCCGCAAACTAATTTTACAATTTTGTGCGCTATGTTTTTCATACTTGCGGTATCGGATTGCAGGATACTCATTAAGTGTGTCACACAGTGTTGCAATCTGTTCTGCAACATTTTCCATAATTTTGTTTCTGTCACTGCTTTTCTCTTTGCTGTAGAATGAGGACAAAGAAGTTGGATCATCCAAGGAGAACACCTGCAGGGATTAAACAGATTTATCTTTGAGTAAATTTGTTTGCATTTAATTGCCAACTAAACCATTTACATAAAAAATGATTTGCAGAACTAATTTGCTTTATATCGCAAGTCAATTAATAAGCATGGCTATTTATTATCAATGCTTGAAAATACAACCATCTTCAAAAGTGTTTTTTTAAATAATTAACATTATTGTAAGCTTTAACAATATAAAAAAAAACAAGAAATATGTTTCTGTCTAACACCAAACACAAAGACTAAGAGGAACAGGACAGCATTTAAGAAATAAAAGAAAATAACTTTACAAAGAAACTTAAACATGCTGTAAATCAACAAGAATTAGATACATCGGTAACAAAATAAAAAATATGATAATTAAGTTTTTTTGTTTTGTTTTTTTAAAAGTGCTGACCTGAGACTCATTGGGCAGGAATGCAACATTGATCTCTTTTAAAGTCTTGGCAAACTTGGCAACTCTGTTTTTCCCAATCTCAGCAAAGAGATTGTCAGGACAGGCTATAAGAAACAGAACGTGTTAACAAAAGAGGTTCTTTAAAACTCCACATTTATTGTTACATCAAGTATTACTGTAATATATCTCAGAATATTAAGTGTCCAGTAAAGATTGCATCTTACTGTCAGTGAAGAAGATGTGTGCTGCTTTGTAAGTAAATGCTGCATCTTTAAAATCATTGATTAGGGCACGAACTGACTGCAATTAGGGAAAAAAAAGAATATTTTAAAGATTTTTGAGCAAGACTTAAGTAATTTTATGAACTGTACCAAATAGATCCTTAAATAGACTTGAATTAAAAAAGTAACCTTCTCCACTGGTGTAATCAAATAGATGGCCTCCAAACTTGCAATTGGCTCCCTGCGTTTGTTGATGTCTTCCACAACTGAAAAGCAGACAGAAAAATAATTACATGCCACTGGAGGAGGGGGGGGGTCATCAGTGCATTGCAATTATTATTTTTTCCTAACTCAATAGTGATTCAGAAAACTCTGAATCGATTAGATGCCCTGGCCAGTTGGTTTGTGCCATGGTTAGCAAGCATTAAAATAGCACCATGAGACACAAATCTGCACACGTACTAGTCACACCCTCAGCCAAAATGTCCGACATCTTGCAGCATGAGGACAGAATTCTCATGGTCATGTGATCCACAATTAAAACCTATGGATGGACATAGAATAGGTCAGTGTCACAAAACAGCCGTGAAAACAATGCATCCCCAAATTCCTATTACCTTCCATTCGCCTTCTTTCTTTACGCTCTTGATGACCCCAGTGAGGATTTCTGCAGAAGAAAAAGATATCTGTTAAGTAGATATACATTATATGAATTTAATCTATCATCAAAGAACTGATTAAAAAAATCCATAAAGTACCAATTTTTTTAGCATCAACCTAAACAAGTAAATAAAGTTAAATATTGAAAATATTATGTCTGTGATAACACTTTTCCCCCTAGTGAGTTTCTGTTGTAACTCAAGTTTGGAAAGTGCTTCTTGATGCGTGGAAGGGTGAATTGGAGGATTTGTCCTGATCCTCTCATGGCAAGTATCATGATATTGTGCATCACTAAGAATTTACTTTTAGTGATAAATAATACAAGTTATTATTTGTATTAATACAAATATTTGTACATAATATTACAAGTAATTATTTGTATTAATAATAACTTGTATTAAATAAAAATTTAAGTTAATTGGTATTAAGTTAAATTACTAATGCAAATAATATGGTCAGTGAGAACATTTGTTACTAAATAAAATAACAGTTCTCTTCAATGACCGTTACTGAAAAAATAACTATTTATTATAATAATACAATTCGCCATGCAGGAAACTGTGAAACATTGCGCAGCTATCACACAGCAAGTGTTTTTTTTATCTGTAAATCAAAGAGAGAGAGGCTCCTCTCAGAGCGCTGTTTTAATCTCTACCACTGAATTAAGTTTTTGTTTTTATCTTAGGAAGGGGTGAGAACTGTGTGTTTGTCAACATTGTTGATCACTAATCTACTTAAAACTACAAATTAAAGAAGCAAAATTTCTAAGTTAAGTTCAGCTTTTTTTAAAAAAAATAAAAAAAATAAAGATAACTTCAAAACAAATATTGGTTTTAAATGACTTATACAATTAGCCGAATTTAGTGCATAAATAATTCTGCGTATAGAATATAATCATCCAGTATAACTTAAGCTTTTCTACTGCATCGTAATTTGGGTTTATTGAAGCACAACATAAAAACATTTCCACCTGCCAACATTAATGAAATGAGTGTTTTTGCTGTTAACTTAAGATTGGCATAAAATTGATTAAAAATGTGTGATCTTGTACTAGGTTGACGTGTAAAATGATTAAATTCATTTCAAAGTTGGCGAACTTCCTTTTACATAAGCTAGCAGGTGTTAGCTTAGAACTTCTGCTGTCGCAGTTTTTATTTTTCAAGAATATAAACAGAAACAGACGTAGATTTCTAAGAAAAAAGCTGCTAACCACCTGACGCACAATAGCGCCTTTAACCCATGTCTTTACATTATTTCATTCGTTAGCAGAAGGATTTTTAATTGGAGTAAAACAGGAAGAGGCGTCTGGTAGGCTGGCAGTTTAAACGCAGTTATATTATGGAAGTCTTGAATATGCTACAACAACAACAAACAACCTGAACTACCTGTGCCAACTTTAAAAAAAGCTAAAACTTCATAAGTTATGACTGATATTTTACTTACTGTCTCCAACTACCGCTTTCAGTCCACTCGGTGCCATCTTGACGGGAGTGTACTTTAAAGTCAGTCACTTCCTCATGTTCAAGAGCCTTACTTATAAAAAGCTCAACACTGCCACCTAAAGTCGGGTACTGTTATTACAATATGACTGTGCATTAAAATCATAGGCAAGTAACATGTCAGTTTCTAATAAATAAAGGAAAACTTAAAAAAAATAAAAACTAAAAGAAAGCTAAGCAATATTTTTAATGGTGATCCACCTTTTATATTATAAAACCATCATGCAAGTAAATCTCACGTTCAAAATGAATGACAGCAAAAAAAGAAAAAAGAAAAGAAAATGGAACACATGCACAAAATGACAAACTGAGAGATATATTCCTGGATGCTTCTCTCTGCCAAATGTGTCAAGGCAGTCATCCAATGGGCTTTGGGAAATACATGTCAACACCTTTCCACCATAAGATCTTCAGCTGTTTATAGCTTTAGGAGCCCATCCAAAATGTAAGACTGTCCAGAAAAGGAATCATAATTCTCTAGAGTATTCATCCTGGAGAGCTTATTGAGCTACTGTAAATTGGCTCATGGTGTCATTTCTAAGCATGCCAAAACTCAAGAGCTCCTTAAAGTACCTCTTAAAACAAGTTGTAACCAGGAAGAGTGCAACACATCAATCAAGTAAAAATGTTGCTGGGTGACAAGTTCAGTTGTGACGTATATGAGTTTTAAAACAGTTGTCCTGTCTGCTGAGCAAATCAAACAAAAATAGAAAGTGAGTCCACAATCATTCTAGTGACAATAATAGCTCAAACAATCCTAGACTGTTTGAAATACTGATTTATCCTAACTTTGCTGATCTCATCATTTGGCAGTATGTGGTAAATAGTGGTTTACACCTATGGACTTGATTAATTAGATTTTTTTCAATCCTTCTTAAGTTCTATCTTTTTAAACCAAATTCACAAGACAATAAAAGGAACTGAATATACAAATTTGAATTAGAAAGGAGTAAAAGCATCTCTGGAAAGATTCCTAAATTGTTGAATAATAACATTGTAGCCATAAATAATAAAAAAAGTAACAAAAAAAAACACATACGCTGCAGTCTTTTAGTGAACTGCAACTTGAAAATGTTATGCAGAAAACTACAGCACTTCTAGAATGTTAACTGATTTAATCCTCCTACAAGGTATGTTTGTTTTCCCTCCTTTTTAAAATGATCCTTGATCAAACCAGGCAAAAATAAAACAACAAAGTTGGCAAAATACATTCAGAGTATATGTTTAATCTGCATCACACATAAAAATATGCAGTTCCAGAAAACTATGTGCAACATAGTATCACAACTGCCCAAAGAAGAAAAAGCAATTGCAACATAAAGAAATCTTGTATAAAAATATGTCATTAATAAATTTAACACCAGGCAAATCCTTGAAAACTGCCAGGCAAACTTCAGATCGCATTGGTCTTGCAGGTCTTCCTGTTGTCTCATGCCAGATTAATGCAATCTCTTTTCCTCAAGCAAATATTGCCAGAAATTTGTTCATGTCTGAAAATGTCTAAAAACTGAAGTTTTTACACTGAACATTGATATGTTCAGTTTTCAGACATTTTTTTTAATATCTGTTGCTCCCTTCGAACACGCATCCGCTCTTTAAAGTTTTCCAACTCTTTCCGCTGAAAAAAAAAAACAAAACAAGAAATGTTACACAAATGATGATAGAATTTCTGGGGTATTCAGAAATTCATATAGACAAAACCTGAACAGAATATTGCTCATTATTTGAAAAAGAAAATCAGCTAAAAGTGAAGATGAACTAAAAAAACGTGACAGAACAGGTAATAAGTATTTAATTAGCAATTAAAAAACCTAATTTGTGTATTGTTTATAAGTTAAAATCAATTATTTTTCTTCGATTGTTACTCTAAAAACAAAATCTAGTATAAAAAATATTGTTTTCTTGACTTTACGAAGTAAAAGAATTTATATACATCAGTTCTGTGGATCTCACCCGTGATTCTTCGTCCGGTGGAAAGATTTCCCTCTGGGAATTATAAAAGGATTAAAGTATGAAAAGACATACAATTATAAAATAATCAATAGAATAATTTCAGACGGATTGGTATGCAACATTAAAACAACACACAAGGAAAATGGCTGACCTTTCTCTTAACGATATACTCCTCGAAGTACTCCGCCTGGTTTGAGATCCAAAACATGGTCACGGGAAAAGATAAATAGAGCATCATCTGGCCAAGAAAAAAAAATGATCAGAAGAAGGTAAACACAATACTGTAAACATCATCTACCTGCAACGTAAGCTGACAAAGAATAAAGGTTTCTTCATTTTAAAACGTAAAAGTTCAGACTGAAAATTTTCGATTAACTTTTACTTACTCGGAACATCTCTATTTTAACGCCCATTTTCACGTCAAGTTCTTATTCACAGCCGTTTTACCTAAACTCATAACAGAAGACCTTCAGACTGATTTCCGGGTATTGGCTTCCTATTCTTCTTCTACGTTCTGAAATTCAGTCACATCAGTTTTCTGCAGTATTGCCGCCACCTCTCTGTCTGAAGTCTAAGTGCGCAGACAGGTAAAATAACCCTTGTACCAACATTGTGTTTCCACATCCTTTGCAGTTGGTTATCTGCTCTGAAAATGTAAAGGAAGTGGAATATCGTTCGTTTTTATTACCCATCGAGAGAAATATCATTAAAATTCCCGAAGCTGTAAATAAACCACTGATTTGTGTTTATTGTTATGTTGTTTTACTCTCCTCCGTGTTCATGTTGACATGTCTTTTACACCTTTTTAAAAAATAAGTAAACAATTCACTTCGCAATGGCTTTTAGGATATATGGAGCATAATGTTAACCAAATGAAAAAAGCTGGGGGTGAAAAGTAAAACAACAACAATAAAAAAACAATAGAAAATAACATATTTGTCTAGGCAACTCATCGGTGAATATCATAGCAAAGACAGGAAGAAAGTAAATAAAAATATAAGCACCCTGATGTTTTAAGGGTTTATCTCCTAAAAGGTGTTCATGCCCGTTTTTTGTAGAAAAAACATGAACAGCAAAGTTTAATTCCAGTGTGCGGCACACAGTCTTTACGTCCTCAAGCGAGGACTTTTACGCGTGACGTCATCCATAACGAGAGGTGTTCAGGATCCTCGGAGAGAAAGATCCCGCGCGCCCTGGCAACCTGAGAAACACAGGTAAATGCCGTTGTTTACAACACTGTTTTGCCAGCCGTTATGCTTCAGGAATCCGAGCAAATA
This sequence comes from Micropoecilia bifurca, assembly GCA_903067075.1. Taxonomy (NCBI): domain Eukaryota; kingdom Metazoa; phylum Chordata; class Actinopteri; order Cyprinodontiformes; family Poeciliidae; genus Micropoecilia; species Micropoecilia bifurca. The sequence goes on along the minus strand of CAEGAF010083256.1, from coordinate 47,763 downwards.
GAGGGCAAGAGATGCGGTAACAGTGATGTCAATGCCTCGCCGGTAGTAAAGATGCCCGGCGCCCACAGATACCGTTCTCTTGCTCGGCGGCCTGTTCTGAGTAGCTAGCTTGCTAGCTAAAGCTAGTTTTGCAGTTGTCCATCAAAAGACACAATAACCGCACCTAAAACGTCCATCTGCCTGACACCTATTGCCTGTTTCACCCACGGATAGTGACAATGACTCTTCAATTCGCCCAACGAATGTCTGTGCGAGTTCTGTCTAGAGGAGCCGAACGCTTGTTTTCCCATCGACTGTCTTGTGTTATGGGAGACGGTGACGCCGTCACGGTGATGGTGGCGCACACTCAGACGAACCCGCTGGCTAAGAATACATCTAATTGTTCAGTTAGCTAAGACGCTATTTATTCGTCTCAAATGTTGAACGCTGAGGTATTAAACGCGGATGCTATCGTTGTTTTTCTGTTTTACTATGAATGGCATTGGTGTCTATTACGAAACCCGAGCAGCAGTCTATGCCCTATGGCCTAACATTTGGGACCTGGCTCTTCGACGGTGGTCGCTTGGTAGCATTTATTATCTTGTAATTTATCGCTTTGACTCAAGTTCAATGATTTCCAGCATCTCAAAACACCTGTGATTTTTGGTCATAGTATTAAAATTGCCGAGACAAACACAAAGGAATAGGAATTAGGTTTTCCTTATTGGCTTTAAGACTAGTCTTGTTGTGGCCAGTTATAGCTTTCGTTTTCCTCCCGCAGGAGATCTACATAATTTTCTAACCTGAAACGAGCGTTTCTGTTTTTGTAAAAATAATGGACGGTACAGTTGGCATACCAAAATGTGTAAGTATACGATTTTATAATAGCCAGTAGCTCCCCTACAATCACATGCCAGTACAAAGCTCATTTCTTGCCTGAAGGTACAAGCTACAGAAGTTGTTGAAGACTCTACCATTATGCTTACTGTAAACTTTGCTCTTTTGTATTATGTGGTATTGAGGCTCGTATTGCCATAGTTGAGCCATGAAGTTATCAATCAGGTATGGAAGGTGTTATCTGTGCATGAATTAAGACAGGGAGCAGTTCCTAAGCAATCAGTGCTTTAGACAGCTTAGACCAAGTTTTGCACTGAATCATTTTCTTCCAAGTTATTAGTCATATTAACTGCATCATATTTTTATTGATAAAATTAAGAATTCACATTTTAGAACTGTAAATACAAGCTTGATCAATTACACAAAGAAAACAAGTTGGTAGAATGTCATGTAGTTTTTGCTTTCCTTTTAATCAATTGTTTTTGTTTTTTTGTAGCCTCTTATTTCATTTATTTGTTACCGTGACATAATCCTTTCTGTGTTATTTTTATTATCCCTCAAAATTAATGACTGAATGATATTAGTTTATTACATAAAATGTTATTTAGGTTCTCTATTGAACTGTATTGTTTATACACAGTATACAGTCCCTTTGCCCTTTATTTTTTCTTTCAAACTCTGCCACTGATAGTATTTGCAAGCCTCATGCTGACCATTATTGTCAATAGAATAGACCCTGTTTATCACAGAGGTTTGAACATAAATGTAAATTAATTTTGAGATTGTATTGTCAGCAACATCAATGTCTGCAAAATCACAATTGCAAAAGACTATTTTACTTGTGGTTGCTGAAAACATGTTATATTTTCAAGTGCCATCCTTACAAATTCTGCCTGCCAATAATGTATCTGGGCTGGTAGAGAAACTGTCAATGCACTCAATGCACACACTCAATGTGCATTTTTAGTTGCCATGATGTTAAAGCACACCAGAAGTGGTAAGACGTGATGAAGGAAAATGGTGATAAAACAGATGAAAACATTGTCATCACAGAATTTATCACAATATCTGTTCTTCAGATTTTGAGAAACACAGATACACATTTCTTGCAGTAATTGTGTATCTCTGTGGCTACATATTATTCAAATTCAGTGCCTATCCCTTGTGACCTTTGACCTTGTAATTGGCAAATCAAAAGATGAGCAGACAACTTACTTTGTACTAAAACTGAGAAAATGTTAAATCCCTTAAATATGTCCCAGTTTAATTTGATGCTATATTCTATATTGTTCAGCTAGCTCTATTATTTTGATAATGGAGCCACTGCAGTGTAAAGAGTGTGAAAGAGTTGCAGCAGTTGTGGCAAAATCAGCTGCATATTATTTTCTTGAATATTTTGGTTTCGATTTCTCCATATTTTCTGAAATCTTTACTGCACTTTCTGCTGTCAAGTTCACTGATTGAAAAGATGTGGAAAAGCCTTTAAGTAGGCTCAATAAGGCCATCTTTTATTGCAGTATGATAACTTCACTATAAAAAACTTATGGAAAAGCCATTCTTTTGGTCAAGCAGTTTATCAACGAGTGGAGAATATCACACATTAAGATTTATTTTCACTTGAGATCATTGGCACCCCTTATGTTAATACTGTGTGGAACCACTGTTTGCCAACAAATACCTCTATTATGTTTTACAGCATGGCAACATGCACGTAGAAGATGTCTTTGACCATTTTTTTCTCCAGTAACTCCTGATTGCTCAGATTTCTGTGTACTCTTGTAAACATTCTTCTCTTTTGTTCAACCCTTTGACTTTGAATATTTTTTTTAACCTCCTTTTCCATTATCATTACTTGTGTGTCAGGACAAGTGAGCTGAGGTCCAGATTTAGCTTCTTTGTCACAGATTCCATTGTTTTAAAATGTGAAATTATTTCTGTGACTAGGAAGTCGTCACTTTCTAAAGGTTCCCATTGATTTATCTAAAAAAGTCAAGCATGAATTGCTGAAGTGATTTGATTGCATTTATGTTGTACGGAGTGTTGTGAGTGCATTTTAAAGATATGATTTTATTAAAAACAACTACATATCAACATGGGAGTGTTTGCTTTCCAGATAAATTTGCATCCGTTTAAAGCTGGATTTTCAGAATAGCATGATTTTTGGGGATTACATAAAAAAAGCTGAGTTTAATCTTAAGATTTTAAAATCTCTACCATATCTTATCATACCATGAAGTTCAATAACTGTAGAAATTCCTCCAGTCAGTAGAGAATAATCTTCTACTCAGTTGTTGTGTAGTTTGGATGCTGACTGATACCGGAATACTTTTTTTAGCTTCTCTCTTACATTGTAGCTTTTTGTTAATTCAGTATTTGATCCAATCACCATTAAGAGGGCTATGATTGAAGTAACATCAATCCCCACTTGTTTGTTTGACAAAAACTGATTAAATACACCAGAAAAATAAAATAGAAATACAAAATACAGTTAATGAGTTCAGCATCTCTCACTAGTACATCTGCCACTATATTACATCTTTCTAAAGCCCAGAAAACCTGCTAAGTCTGGTGGTAGAGGTGGTAGGGCAGTCTACCACCGTTGACTTGGACCCACACGTTGCCTCAGTCCTTTCAGAAAGCTTGAAACTGGTACTTTAAGTGATTTTTAATACTGATTATTTAAAAATACCTTGATCACAAACTTGAATTGATACTCGAGTTCGGAAAGCAGTATTTGTATCAGTTTGCCCAATTCTGAATTGCAGGTGCTCTTATTTTATTTTGAGCTCATGTCAGTGGTTTCACATTGACATGAGAAATCAGAGTAAATCAGAAATTGCTGTGCTGGAGGAAATACAGAAAAGATGCATAGTTATTCCCACTATGCAAACCAATATGTTCAAATAAACTCCACAAATCCTGTAATTTTCCCCTTCTGTCTCTTGTTTTATTTATTTTTTGTTAATTTACTTCGATGATAACACCTGAGCTGTAGCATCTCGTTTTCAAGGGGGTTCTTACCACATTGCTTTTATGCAAAGCAATGTATATCTGAGAACATGCAGTTTGCCTTGTGCTTTAATAAAAATGTTTTTAGTTTTGATCCATGGAAAAGAAAATGTTTTTTTTTTCATTGTTTTACATGTCAATCAATGGTCAAAGCCACTCAAATACAATGTTTGATTTCAAGCACTGGCTAGTTGATTTGTGTAATAAATAGTGTATGCCCTTTTGTTTGCTCCAGAAGTGATATTAATTGTTGGAAGAAAAACGCATGGTACTTATTTAATTTCAGCAGGAGCCATTAATAATGTAATAGACTAGAATATGCTACAACTAATGAAATGACAAAACTTGTATATAGGAGCTGAGAATGGATATAATAAATAATGTAAGAGCTGACATTGATTTCTCTCTTAAATAAAAGATCTATAAAAGCATAGGTCTTATTTGTGTTCTTTTTCTTTTTTACTTTTCTCAGTGGTTCAAAGGTTTAAAAAATAAAATCTATCTTTTGTTGCAGATGTGAAATTCAGATCTATTAATGGTACAGCATACCTTATCACTAATGATTATTACAGATTGAACTTTTTTTCTGTAGTTATTATAAATGGATATTTTACATTGGAATAACTCAGACATAATATGAATGCTTGATATCAAAAGGTTGGAGTGCAGAAAAGGGAGTCCTTAATTTGGAAGTGGAAGTTATAAACAATATTATTTAAAGAGAAGCGTGTCTGGGGGTGGGGCTTAATGAAATGGACAGAGAAAAAGAAAAGGGGGTGGGGTGTTGAAGGTGTAACTCACAGAACGAGAGAGGAGGAAACTCAAGCTATTGATGGGGACAGAAGGGAGGGGTGGAATGAGCAAGCGCGTAGGAGAGAGGGAGGGCTGTGTGGGCAGAGGCTTGCTGAATGAGGAAGCACTAGAGCCATTTTTACTGTTGAGTAACTGCATGCTGGTCTAGCAGTCCGAGAGAGGGTGAACGAGAGGTAAAGGGATAAAGTGCGAACCCAGGATCTTATCGGAACTCTCTTTCTGGTCCTATCGTCTTTGTACACCTCTTGCTTGTTGCTTGTTTTCACTTTTTTGGGGAGGCCCCAGAGAGGACACACAATGGAGCGAAGAGCCTGTGGCAACTGGGCTGTTGTACTGCTGAGAGGGGGATGGGGTAGAGAGAGGACCGGTTCGCACAGCTAACAGAGCCTGCTGGCTGTAGGTTCCCAACAGCCTCTCCCTCCTGCTTGGACATTTTTTCCAGACTGGCTTCTTTCCTGGAACAACCACTCTCAAACTCTTCCTGGTCTACGTTCAGGATTGCTCACCATGTCTTGTGGGATTTTAGAACAAACTACTGAGCCAGAGGAATGAATGGTTTTGGAATAACCAAAAAGAAAAAGTAACTTCTTTCCAATTCACCTGTGGCCTTTTTGGTTTCTGTTTCTGTTTGGTGGAATTAATAAATGGATTACAAGATGCACTCCAAGTCGAATGATTTGCTGGATTTTCAACAACTGGATGCCCTTCTGGAAAAAATTGCACATTCAGTCTCTGTGAAAAGGTAATATTTTGTGGTGACTAACCAACAAACTTTTAAGATATTTAATAGTCATCATTTATTTACTAATGAAACAATTGAATAACAAGAGAAGATAAAATATAGAGTTTGTAGAGGGTGGTTGTTTTGTTTTATTTTAATGTACTTAAAAAAATAACTGGTCCAATTTGAAGTAGCTCTTCAGTGTTGTGTTGAGAACAGCATCATTAAAACTTTAAGCCAAAAGCTAAAGCCTGGGTGGTGGTGCGAGGGTTTAAAGCGTGGTCTTGTGCGTATTGGTATTAGAAATATCTCCTGTTTCTTGGAATGGTCCGACTTGCTTATCCTAAACAGCTGGAAGTTTAACTATAAAGAGTGAGCATGATTCTTGTCTCTTCCTGTTAGTTTCATGACTCATAGTTTGCCTATTTGAGTTGGTGTTTGACCTCATGGATTGACGCATTTAGTAAACGCTTGTAGCCAACAAAAGGGGAATTTTTTTTAAGTTTGCAACTTTACACTAATGAAAGACCTAATGTTAGATAAAATCATATTTGTGTGAAACATGGGGCGTAGGGGAAAATAATTGCATTCAAGCGTGATCTGATCATGACCTAAAGTAATAGAAAAAGGTTTTCATTTTCAGCCAAAACTATTAAGTGGAATTGTACAAGTAAATGCACAAAATATTTGGTGGCTGATTTCTGGTCACTAACTTATTAAAGCTCCTACATGGCAATACAGACATTAGGTTATTCTTATTTACTTATTAAAAGTGAGTAACAACTAAATACTTGTTTATGTCTTGGCAAATGGAGCATTTAATTGTTTTTTAATTGTTTTTTAATGGTAAAATGAGAAATAAGTAGTCCTAAAGTGCTGTAAAATCTTCAGGTTATTAGACTTTATTTATACAGATAAAATCAAGCTGAGTTCCAGCATATCTCCTTTATTACAAAAAAAATTATAGGTTTTTTTTGTAATAAAAGCTTTTTGCGGCCCATCCGTTGAGAGCCACCATGAATTTTTTATATTAGAATCAGATGACCTCAAATTGTATGTGATGCAGAGATGAACATATTAAATAACTGTGCAGATAACATTTTCTTTTCTTTATAAAGGCACATTGACTGTTCACATTTTGAATTATCTTTACCATGTCATATTACAGTTATGCAATTATAATAATTATACAGGAATATATAGTAGATAATTGTGACACCTGGCTCAAATTCCTGTTTTTCAACCTGAAGGAAGCAGTCAACTTGCCTCTGAAGAAAATTAAGTTTATTTCTTTACAGGATCTTCCACTGTCAATTTTGAACACCTCAGTGATGCAAAAAGTAGCTACCTTTCAGTCTTCTTCCCATAGTAACTACTTCCATAGATTTTAGACCAGTAGTCCTCAACCCTGGTCCTTAATATCTGTATCACTTCTAGCCAAGCTGGGAGTGTCTCCACTGCAGTCTGCTCCCTAATATTTTGGGAGTAAATATGGGCAGGAACGTGGAAACATGGCCAGGCTGTGAGCTTTGGCTTTTGCTCCAATTGGAGGATTGCCGTTTGCAGCAACACTCAGCAACAGAGAACTTGAGGTTGTGGTATAGATGGGCTCCAACAGATGGGCTCAAACCCAGATATTTGTTTTGTCTTAAAGACAAACAGTGTCAACTAATTAAAATAAAGTTTAAAATTATGTTACATTTCCACCCTCCATCTGGATGTTATCATGGTTGACTCAAATAAATCTTGATATTTCACTTGGTCTTCTAGAAATATTTTGCTGACTGAAACTTAATGAAAACAGTTGCAATTAACTACATACAGATATATTTACATTGTAGTGCTTAATTTTTTCAACATGTGCAACCTTTGGATTTAGGTTATGCAGGCAAATGATATGTACACAGACCTTATTGAAAAGCGGCACGCAGTCAAATAATAGCATGCACATAGGCAAACTCATGTAAGGTTGTTCTGGTGTTTTACACCAGCCAGTGAATAATTATAGCTTTGACAAAACACTGACCAGACCTGCACTGTTTCTCGTTTCTTTATTTTGTATTCGTTCTTCCAAGAGATGTGCTGCTTGCAGGCCTGCAAAATCGCAGTCATTCTGCTCCAAAAGTTAGCTTGTGTGTTTCTGGCACTGCCTATGGTTACATTCCTCCACACCCAACAGATTGTAGATAGCAGACGCCATGCCCGCCAGTCCACTGTGGTGGTTGAGCTGTTATTTGGAGTTTGTAAGGTTCATTTAATGAAAGTTGGGCCAATTAACATTTGCAGTCTGTTGTCAATCTAACTGCTTGTTCCGTTTTGTAGTATGAGGTGACTGTGACTGTAGGTAGAGTCACCGTGTGATCGGAAGGTTGTAGGTTTGATTTCAGTTTCCTCCTGCCACATGTCAATGTGCCCCCAGGCAAGGTACTTAACCCCAAGTTGCCTACTGATTTGCGTATCACTAGGCAAATGTGTGTGCATTGATTGAATGTGACTCTAGTGTAAATCGGCTTGAGTGGTCTAGATGATTAGAAAAAGCACAGTCTAACCTCGTCAGCCTTAAAAGAGATGATTAAAGGCTAATAGGGGAATACCAATGGGAGGTACTCACGGTCCTGAACACAGTGATACTCTCCTGCAGAGTTTCAGTGTCGGTATCAATGGTAGCAATCATTCACTGATCACAATAGTATTAGATTTTCTAATGTTTTTGAATAGCCAGTCCTTCATCAGTATCAGAAATCAATCATCGTTAATCACTAGTAGATTTGATGATGCTATTCATCCACCATCTAGGGGGATGAGCAACACTTGTTTTCCTTCAGGCCCTCTTGAAAATTATTTTAAAGGACAACAAATTAGGCGTTCCTAACTGGTCAAAATGATATTTGGCAAAAAAATAAAATAACCAACTCTGTTGCCTAATGGACATCTTGTGCTCTTTTCTTCCTTGTGGTGCAGCTGTGAATTTTTTAGCCACACCAAAGTGGCATTGCATCTAAAAATAAAAGTAGCCTATATGAGTTGCATTGCATATTTTTTGACAGTATATAATGCATTAAATGTCAGAGAAAGTCGAAGAGTAATTGTTTGTAAAAATAATGAGTAGGCACTATCATTCAAGTCATTCATTTGAGCTAGCGTTGTTAGTCGATCGATAAGATCAATCAATTAATTGATAAGGGATCATTTTTTTATAACGTGCTGAACCATACCTTCTTATTTTAGCTGCTCTAAACGGGTGGTTACGGTGGTTCTTGAAGGAGTTTTAAAACTTTGTTCCATGAAGTGTATTAACCCTCAAAATCAACCATGCTTACTTTCACTCTGTCTTTTTCCATCATGTTAAAATGTTTTCTACTTTATGCCCTCACACACTCTTTTTTTTCTGTCATTGCATTCTCACCTTTGTAGCTCATCTATAATTTGGGTTTGAGAAGTCTGCCATAATGCATGGCTGTTTGCATTAGAATAATTAGTTCCAAAGGAATACATTTTAATCAAATAAATCATTAAGCAACACTTAATTATAAGTTGATTCACTGTTTTCATCCCTGGTGCGTACTGAAATAGATGAGTTATTTCTTTACATTTCCTCTCTTCATACCACTCTTTCCTTTTATGATCTTGATTAAAAAAGATGGTCATCAGTGGACTTGTGACTAACATCACATTTCTTTCTCACTGATTCTGTGCCCATCCCTTAGATCATGGGCGGGTAACTCTAGGCCTCGAGGGCCAGTCTCCTGCAACACAACTTTTAGATGTGTGTCTGAGTCAAATAATTAGGTCATTAGCAGGACTCTGGATAACTTGAGTGCACTTAGGAGGTGATTCAGCTGTTGGATTCAAGTGTGTTGGGCCAGGGAGACATCTAAGAGTTGCAGGACACCGGACTTCTAAGACCAGGATTGCCCACCCCTGGCTTAGATTCATGTGTTATGCTTTTTCTGCCCTCTTAGGCAATATCTTGCATAAAATGAAAAATAAGAAGCAGCTGAAATTGTACATAATTATGAAACAAATCTCAATGATGTGTTGAAATATAGCCGTGTTGCTAGTTTTGGCAATTTGTATTATAAATCTGTGGAGAATAACGTACCACTAAAGTTGACTGTTCTGTCCATTTGGCTGTCTTAAATGATGATTTGACTAGCATGAGGTTCTGTCTTCCTTTGTTTTAATGTTTGAAGCACTGAGTGTTTATAGCATTTTACACGTACCTTATTTGGAAAAATTTGGGAGAGATTCACCGATTTGCACTTAATCTCTAAGGTCATATTTTGAGAAACTGTGATTTATATGTCATTGCTTTAAAACATAAAAAAAATATTCATTAAAGGCAATGTCTCAATATTATTTATTATATTGTCTCCAACTATTAATCCTGTTTTAGAACAGCGTGTGCCTACAAATTCCTTTAAATGCTCATAGAGAAAGCTTGAGTCATGGTTTATTTTGAATAAAAACTCATTCCTGAGTAGTTCCTAAAGTCTGTCCAAACCAAGTGCTCTTGTATACTCAGCAGTAACCTGCAGATGTCTGATGTGATTTTAGAGATACAAAAATAATCTTTGTTAAGAAGCAGAAGCTCAAAGACATTAAAATTTATTGAACCATTTTGAGCTCAGCAAACAGAAAGTAGCTGTTCTAGAAAAAATGTCAGAGAACAGAACCAGAGATTCTTCCAGCAGGAAGAAACTAAACGTTGTTTGTTAATATCAGCCCAGTTTTAGTTATTGGACCAATACCAATAACTGCTGGTGAAAACATTACCAGCATCAGCCAATACTAATGTTGATGCAGATATTTTGTGCATTTCTGCTGTTTTTTATTTGAAAAAAATTTGCAAAATTTTGCATTTCTTTTCTGGTCTGTATTCTAAAGGCTAAAAATATATTCCAGTGCAAATAAAGCAAGGAATGAAAGCCTCAGTAAAATCAATAGGTCGTTAACTGACAAAAAAGTGTGGATATCAGCGTGAATAAGCAGAGTGTTTTATTGTTTCCATTGCCCAATTAATTGTTCATTTCTCTACTTTTAGATAAAACACAGGCCATCATTGTGATTCTTAGTGCTGGCTTCTGGTGAAATCTGCAGATCTACAGTTTTGCCTGAATTTAAACCTTACATCTTCACATGGACAATTAATCGTTTGTTTTTACAGACGACAGTTGTTGCCTCCTTTCAAGTTAGGCATGTACTCTGAAGAGACATGTAAAACCAGATTTTCCAGTGTGAGGTCTTCACCCCCACCCTACAACCAAAGCCACCTTCCTGTCTCCTCAGAAAACATTCCACAGTAGCCAGCAGTGATCAATGCCCCGATCAAAGGTCAACTGCTTTTTTTAGGTTTGAGAAAAACACAAGACTGGAAGCATGAGGAAGTGAACCTCTTGACTGATCAGTTTTAGTCGTGTTGTTAAACTTTGCCAGTGGATTAGCTAGTGAATGGACATATTTTATTTATCTTATTAATTGGTCAAGTGAGAGGAACCTCTTGACAACTACAATTAAAATCTTTGAGCCACATTCGTTCTGTAATCCCATCTTACCATGACATATTACATAATGGTAAGATGTTCTTCACATGATTGAATCATGTGAAGAACATCATGAATTGAAAGGATAAGAAGAAGTAAAGCAATTCATCAGTGCTTTCCAAGATAACAGGAACAAAGACGGTTTCTTAAAGATGTTAGCCTGTGATTGTTTTGACCTAAATAACCTGATCATATTTATAATTGCATCACCTTGTGCTAAAGGTTTTCTGTGAAAATGGGGATGTATCCCTTCTTATTTTTATCAGTTTTCTTCTTTACATGAATAAACGAAAGTGGAAAAAAATCAGCTTTACTCGCTTTACAGAATTAATCAAAGTTTTAGGCAAGAGTTGTGGCCTTTATATTTGATACACCTTAAGGTACATACCTGTTATCGGCTGTCTTATAACTCTGTTGCTGGTAGTGTAAAATCTATTTGTTTCAATTGTATCAGTTGTCTTTTGTTTAATTTAGGGAAAAATGAGTCTGTGCTTTATCTTTGAATGTTTTGATGGCTGTAACATATTAATGACTGTTCAATGCTTTATTTTTTTCCAGAGATTCCAGTGAGGAGTGCAATGGGATCAGTGGTACTCTGCCAGTGGAGTCTGTGCCGGGGCCAAGACTGAACTGGTGTTCTGCCAGCACCACTACCCCTGCCCCTACTCTTGCTCCAGCTCCCGTTCTGGGACGTGAGCCCACGCCTTACCCTGTCAGAATGGGAGACGGCCTGGAAACTGCGCAGATGTCGGGCAGCAGCCAGGGGCAGGCTCAGCAAACGGGCAATCCCCCTCCCCCAGAGTTCTTCAGTCCTAACAGGCCGAAGCGCCAGACCAACCAGCTGCAGTACCTACTAAAAGTTGTGGTAAAATCCCTATGGAAGCACCAGTATGCCTGGCCTTTTCAGTCACCAGTGGATGCCATTAAACTTAACCTGCCTGTGAGTACAACCTGCTCTTTTTTGTTGCATAACCATAACGAGTAAAGAAACAACTCTTCATCATAAGGTTTGCTTAAAATATTCCATTAGGGGATTATTAGCAAGATTTATGTCAGAAAAAATGCATTTTATTTGTACAACTTAAGGGAATTAGCTAGTGCTTTTATTGTCCCATTTAAGAACATCTGTGCAATGTTTCTGTACGCAAAATTATAATAGCGATTGAAATATTAATCTTTCTTAAGACTTTCAAGAAATACAATCCCAATTTGCAACAAGAAATCTCAAGGCAATTAAAAAGACACACATGTTCAATCCAATTCAAACTGCGTTTGTTGATTGTAATGTGTCATTTGTTCATTTCGGAGATTACCATCATCTTTCAGGAAGTGTGAGGATCTGGTCATGAGCTAATCATGTTGCCTCATAAATATTGAAACTTCTAATGCTGCTTAGTGGCACAGAGTTCATTAATTCAAGGACCGGTTTTGGTCAGCGCTCTGTTTGGGAAATTGATGTTGATATAACTTGTATATGCTCCCCTAGATCAGGTGTAAAGATCCAAAATAAGTAATTCGTAAATAAATTAAGTCAGTTTAGTTTGTAACATGTAGGCCCTACAAGTTTTGATGGAAATGTTATAATAGCTTTAACATATTAATTACATAATTTTGCAGTTTAAAAAATTGTTGTTTTCACATTTTTCAACATTTTTTCTAGGATTACTACTCTATAATTAAAACACCTATGGACATGGGAACAATCAAAAAAAGACTTGAGAACAGCTACTACTGTAATGCCCAAGAATGTATTCAGGACTTCAACACGATGTTTACTAACTGCTATATATACAACAAGGTAAGATAGTTGCACACAAGAGCCATGGTGGCTATGAAATACAAATGTTTCTAATGTATTTCCACTTTTGCTGAGGATGTTTTTCCTGTTCAACAGCCTGGCGATGACATAGTTTTAATGGCGGAAGCTCTAGAGAAGGCTTTCCTTCAAAAGGTTGCAGAGATGCCTCAAGAAGAAATAGAGATCCCGGTCATGACAGGAAAGGGACGTGGCCGAGGCCGGAGAGAAGGTGGTATGTGATTTTCTTGCTTATACTTTGCTCCTAGTGATCAATCTTCTACGAAACAGAATAACAATTCAAGCGCCTTGTTCTGTCACCTAGGTTTAAACTTGAAACCAGGCTCCATCATTGATTCGCCATCCACGACTCCACAAACGCGTGGCCTGTCAAACCTTCCAGTGGCTCCGCAGTCTCTAGGACCAATGCAGGCCCCATCTGTGCTACCTCCACATCCTTCGATCCAGGCTCTGCCCTCCCTTGTGCCCCAGACGTTACCCAGCCTTGCACCACAGCTCGGAGCGCCATACACCATGGTTCAGCCAGACTGTGTTCCTCAAGTTCCTATCATGACTTCTGTGCCTCTCCCCACTCAGACCTCTCTCCCCCCAGTACCGATTCAGAACACTGCCCCTATGCTGCAGACCCCGATAACTATGACCAAAGTAAGTTTGATGACTGAAAAGGAATGCATTTGCTTTGCTTAGCACATTTGTGACAAATGTTTGTTTAGAGAGTGCCATAAATATTTGGTTTTGAAGTCTGAGTATTTGATTTTCTCTTTTTTTTTTTTTCCACATCAGCAAAAAAAGAGCCAAAAAAGAAAAGCGGACACTACAACACCAACAGCAAATGACCAGTTGAGTGAGTCTTCACCTGCAGAATCTAAATCTGGGAAGACATTACCCAGAAGAGAGAGTAGTCGACCACCAAAACTGTTAAAGAAGGAAGCTCCGGACTCTCAGCATCACATAGGCATGGTAACCGGTCTGAGTGGACCAAGTGGAGGTCTGAGCCCCAAACCACAGGATCAGCTAGGTTACTGCGCCAGTCTAGTTAGGGACATGCTATCCAAGAAACACGCTGCTTACGCCTGGCCGTTTTATAAACCCGTTGACGTGGATGCACTGGGACTACATGACTATCACGACATCATCAAACATCCAATGGACCTCAGTACCATCAAGGTTTGTAAATGCATGACTATAAGAAAAAAAAATCTCCATAATATGACGAGTGAATTTTGTGACATGCCAAGTAAAATCCTTGATATATTTTGCTAGGCCAAATTGGAAACAAAGCAATACCGAGATCCCCAGGAGTTTGCTGCTGATGTAAGGTTAATGTTTTCAAACTGCTACAAATATAACCCACCAGACCACGAAGTCGTATCCATGGCACGAAAGCTGCAGGTACATAAAGGTTATCAGTGTTCGTTGAGTGGAGGAATGATATAATTTTAACACATTCTTGATTAATTTTGGAATTTCTGTTGTTTTTTTAATATGCAAGCTACATGGTCATTTCCTATATGGTTCATTTGATTTTATAGGACGTGTTTGAGATGCGCTTTGCCAAGATGCCGGACGAACCTGAGAACAAGCCAGTGGTTTCTGCCCAAACTCCTACGCTTCACCATCCTGCCCCGGTGAAGCCCCAGCCCCATTTGGCACACGTTCACACATCTTCAGACAGCTCCAGTGACTCATCCTCTGAGTCTGAGTCTTCCACTGATGACTCCGAAGAGGAAAGAGCTCAGCGGTTAGCAGAGCTCCAGGAGCAGGTCAGTGATCAAAGGAAACTCCAGACGAAGGCAGAGCTGTTACTCAGCTCTTGTACAACTTTGTTTAAAAATGGTTCCATTTTTCCACAAACAGCTGAAGGCTGTCCACGAGCAGCTGGCTGCCCTGTCGCAACCACAACCCAGCAAACCAAAGAGAAAAGAGAAGGAGAAGAAAGAGAAGAAAAAAGATAAGCATAAGAAGAAAGGCAGCGTTCCAAGCCATGTAGATGAGATCCAGGACCCCCCACCTGTTCCACAGCTGCCCAAGAAAACTAAGACCACAAACAATAACAAAGACATGGTTACTAAGAAGAAACCCAGGTAGCTTTATCAATTTTTAAGATCAAATCCACTTTTGTACACTTTGATTTTTCTTTCTTCTCTTGCCTTCTGCCATAAATCTCATGTTTTTATTTTTGTCTTATATATACAGATTTGGAAAAAATTAGGAGGGCACTTTAAATGATCCATTTCTCTGATTTTACTTTTTATAGCTATATGTTTGAGTAAAGTGAACTTTTATTCTATGAACTACTGACATGTCTCTGAAATTCTAAGCAAAAATTTAGTATTTACAGTGGGGAGAACAAGTATTTGATATCCTGTTGATTTTTCAGGTTTTCCCACTTGCAAAGCTTGTAGATGACTGTAATTTTTATCACTCTTCAACTGTGAGTGATGGAATTTTCTGGTGTATCAAATACTTATTTCACACAATAAAATGGAAATTAATTATTTAAAAATCATACATTGTATTTTTCTGGATTTTTCTTTTAGATTCCATCACTCACAGTTGAAGAGTACCTATGATAAAAATTACAGTCTTCCACATGCTTTGCAAGTGGGAAAACCTGAAAAATCAAACAGTGTATCAAATACTTGTTCTGTATTTGCAGAAAACGAGAAATGGTCAAAGTAACGAAAAAGATGCAGAGCTTTCAGCTCTTAAATAATGCAAAGAATACAAGTTAATATTCATTTAGAAACAACAAGACTAATGTTTTAACTCAGGAAGAGTTCAGAAATCAGTATTTGGTGGAATAACCAGGAGGTTTTCAATGGGGTTCAGTGCAGTAGACACTAATTTTTTTTACAAAGCTGTATATTTATGCATCGTAGAGCCACATGAAAACTCAGAACATACTGATGCTGATTGTATTTTATTCAACTTACTGATTTCTGCATATGAATTAATTAAGCTGTATCGTCCTTCAAGCAGCTTAGGTCATGGTGCATCGTCATGTTTTATACAAAATTTCAGTTTGTCCAACTGTCCCTCTTTTCTACTATTTTCAACATAGTAAACAAGCATTGCCTATTTTTAACAGAAAATAAAATTTATGTGCACTTTTAGGTTAGTGAAAGTACATTTCTGCTCTGGTAAGCTCCTTTTTTTGTTTCTCTCCTATAGCAAAAAGGAGGTATTGAAAAATAGTCATCCACCCAGCCTGCAGCACGTTCCCAACCTGGAGGACGATCTTGGAACAACTGGACCACCGGTCCCAGGGGAGAAATGCAAGCCCATGACGTACGAAGAGAAGAGGCAGCTAAGCCTGGACATTAACAAGCTTCCCGGTGACAAGCTTGGCCGTGTAGTACATATCATTCAGTCGAGAGAGCCCTCGCTCAAAAACTCGAATCCTGACGAGATTGAGATCGACTTTGAGACACTGAAGCCTTCAACGCTACGGGAACTGGAGAGATATGTGTCCTCCTGCCTCAAGAAAAAGAAACGGGTTCCACGTAAGATACTGTGTGTGAATGGATTTATGTTTTGGTGTTGCATCCACAAAAGTAATTAACACAAAGTTGTTTTTGTAGCCGAGAAAACCATTGAGTCAGTGGCTCTCTCCAAAAAGACGATATCTTCTTCTGAAAGCAGTGGCTCAAGCTCAGACAGTGAAGCTGAGGGATCAGGTGGGTTCTGCTCAATTGCCTTTTTCAAGTTCCCACGATACCACACCTTTCTGCAGAAAATCCCTTTTTTTTTCTTTCCCTACAAAACACATTTAATAGAATGTGTGTTTAACCAAAGTACTAAAACAGATCAAACAGAAGAAGAGATTAAACTTCTTGGTTTTTTTCCCCAGGAATGATAAAACAGCCGAAGAAGAAGATTCAATCTATGAAAGAGGGGAAGAAGATGCATCCCCATGTCCAGACGGGCTCAGCTCAGACTGGGTTTCAGTCCCAAGCTGTTGTCTCTCAGGCCAGCAGTCAGATGAAGCAGCAGCAGCAGCACCAACCGTCTCCTGCAGGCTTTATACCTCCACCCCCCGTCGCTGCTCTGGAGTCGTCCCACTTGCTAGAAAGCTACGAGCCTCTGCCTCCGTTCAACCAGCCGGTCATGCACATGCCCCACCACACGGGCAACTCCTCCCCTCCACATATAAATGCTCATTCTGCTGGATCATTGTCCCCTGAAACGCACCTGTTCCTCAACCAGCATCCGGTCCTCCCGTCTCCAGGTAGGGATGCATGTACGTACTTTGATTTTAAGCTTTTTTTTTTCTTTTTTTTTATTACAAATATGAGTGTGCCATCTCCTGTATGTCTGGATAAATAGTGCAGATAAATATGTATGTCAATGTTTTAAATATCATGATAGCATTGAGAGCGAGAAGGCAGAAAGAGACGAGAAAATACTAGACATTATTGTTCCTATTTTAATAATCTTGTTTCGAAGTAATTCTGCCCCGTTTTGGTCCATTCTCAGTGGACAGACTGTTCTGGTTGTCTCAGGATTGAAGGGCTACTTCTCCAGATGTTTCAGCCCCTTCCAGAGATGTGCAGGGGGTTTAAATCAGGGCTAAAAGAAGACCCATTCAGAAAAGTCCAGTGTTTCACTCTTCAGTGTTTTTTGGTGTGTTTTGGGTCAATATCCTGATGATGAGCTGCAACTAAAAGCAAGCTTTCTGTCAACTGGGCAGCACATCTTTCTATGTCTTCATAGTATTGAGATTTCAACATAACCACCACAGATTCCAGACGTCCTGTGCCAGATGGAGCAAATCATCCTCTGAACATAACCAAACCTCTTCCTTCTTTCACTATGGCCACAGTGTTCTTGTCTTTTGTATGTTTAATCTTTTGTGTCTATCGACATGAAGCTCGAGCATCATGTGTTTCTCTGGATTGTTTTTGGTTCTGGTGAAATAGTTGGGTTGCTCTTGGAGTAACTTTGGTTGATTGGCTTCTTCCATTCCTGCATATTTTCTCCAGTTTGCCTCATTTCAGTTTGCTGGCATCCCAAAGTTTTCAAAATGGCTTGGTAACCCTTTTGAGAACTTTTCTATGATGACCATTGGCTTGTGAAATTGTGTTTTCCTTTCTGAGAAAAGTTTTTTTTTTATCGCAGTTAATTCATGACTTTAAAAAGGGAAGCAATAACTTTTTCAGAGAACCAGGCTTATTTGGATATTTTATTTTTCCCTGATGAATAAAATCATGATTTGAAAACACTTTTTTGTATTTACTCGGGTTATCTTTGACTGATATTAAAATAGGTTTAATGATTAGTAAAATGTGACGATAAAAACAAAAACAGATGAAATCTGTAAGGGGAAAAACACATTTTCTCAACAATAAATATTGAGGAAAAAAAGGATTTTATTGTACAATAACTCATATTTTGCTAAGTTCAATTCTTCAAGATGATTTACAGACATAAATAAATCAACACATTAAAACACTTTGATAAGGATCATTTCAAATCAGAATCACAAAGCGAATTATTCATGAATAAATGATGTACTATGATGTTTGAACAATTGATTCTGTTTTTTTGTTTTGCTTCTTGTTGACTATATGAATCTTTCGTTCATCCCCAGCTCTACACAGTTCGATGCCTCAGCAGCCGTCGCGGCCGAGTCACAAAGCAGCGCCTCTTCATCCAAAACCGCCCCAGCAGCAGCAGCAGCAGCAGCAGCAGCAGCAGCCAGCCCCACCTCAGCAGCAGCAGCAGCCAGCTCTACAGCCGCAGCTCCAGCCTCAGTCGGCCCCCCCACCACAGCATCAGCTCCCCCCTCAGATCCTGCACACTCACCAACCCCTGCACCAAAGGCCCATGTCACCCCCCACCCTCACCCCTCAAGGTTTGCTATCTTCCCAGCCTCCCCAGATGCTGCTGGAAGACGACGAAGAGCCGGGGTCCACTACTCCTATGAACCAAGTGCAGTTATTCCTACACCAGTTCCAGCCGGCCCGTCAGCCGCAGCAGTCCATGCAGTCGCACCAGGCGCCGGTTCGGCAGCAGCAGCAGCAGCTGCAGCAGCTGGGACAGACTTCTCTCCTGCAGACGGCGACAATGCAGGCACAGTCGCAGCTCTCCGCACAGACTCCGCTGCCTCCTCCGCAGCTTTCCGTTCCGTCTCAAGCCCAGCCCACTGCATCACATCAGGCCCCGCCCCCTCAAATCACCCTACACCAGGCCCGCCACCTGCAAAACGCTCAACACCAACAGCAGCAAGTGCAGCAGCATCAACTGAACTACCAGCAGGGTCCGGGACTCGCTGGTCAGTCCCAGGCGTCGCAACACAACATCTCGATGCCCTCCAACAAAGCACAGCAGATCATCCAGCAGCAGCAGGAGCAGCCCTCCCCTCGGCCATCCAAACCTGACCCGTACAATACCGGTAGGTGTGAGAAAGCAATGCAAAAAAACCAGCTATTAGCTGTTTCTAAATACCAAAACTGCTTGGTTATGACATCTGTTGCTTCCTTGACAGGCCACATAAGAGATAACCCATCTCCTCTCATGATGCATTCCCCACAAATCCCCCAGTTTCCTCCCGTCTCTCACCCCTCCCCACCGCACAACATGCAACCCAAAAAGGTAAGATGTTCACAGAGACCAGACAAAGTCTTTCTATAGATGGGTGCAAACGCCAGGAGCAGTGTGACCCTGAATCATTCTCTCGTCATGCAGCAGAGGGCCCCTGGAAGCCAAGTTGCGGTTAAAGAGGATAAACTTCCTCCGTCACCAGTGATGAGAGGAGAGCATTTTAACTCTGCGATGAGAGCAGAGCATCACAAACATCCAGAAATCAAGCAAAGTCAGACCGGCCAGAGTCAACAGAGTGAGCACTCCACACTTTTTATTTTACTCTGTATGGAAAAACGCCTGAGATGCTGACAAAGCTCGTATGAATGTTTTGGGCAGGTTTAAAATCTGTGGAAAGTTCGCGGCCCGTCATCCGTTCCTCCGAGCCCAGCGGGCCGCCTCCAACCCTGCAGGAAAAGGAGAAATTCAAGCAGGAGCCCAAGACCCCTGTAGCTCCCAAAAAGGTACAGGTGGGTAAGAGGCTCCGTTTCTGAACTTGTCGTGAATCTGAATATTTGCCTTGAGCAGCACTGCTAATAAATCTCCCATGTTTATGTTCTCAGGACGTGAAATTCAAAAATATGGGCTCATGGGCAAGCCTGGCACAAAAGTCGACGTCCACAACGCAATCTGCCGTGAAGTCATCGAGTGACAGCTTCGAGCAGTTCCGCCGTGCGGCCCGGGAGAAAGAGGAGAGGGAGAAGGCCCTGAAGGCCCAGGCAGAGGCGGAGAAAGACCGGCTGCGTAAAGAGCAGGACAAGCAACGGTAAAACAAGAAAACACTCGAGGCAGACGGCTACATTCAGCTGCTGGCTGGATGTGGAGGCTGATTACACTTAGAAAGTATTTTAGAGGAAAATAAATGCAACAAGAGAGTTTATTCTGACGCCATTTATTCATCTTTTACGCATCTGCTGATTGCAAATTCTTTGTCCGAACGCCTTACAGAGGGCGGGACGAAGAGGACATCATGGAGCCTCCTCCCAGAAGAGTGCATGAAGAGCCTCGCGGCCGCCTGGAGCCGCAGCACATCCAAGCCCCTTCTCAACAACAACCGCAGCAGGCGCAGCAGGAATCCCAGCCGCCTGCCGTCCAGCAGCCTCCTCAACCCGCCACGCCGCCTCAGCCCTCCACACAGAACTCACTAGACCAGCAGAGGGAAATGGCGCGGCGGAGGGAACAGGAGAGGCGGAGGAGGGAGGTGGTAAGCAGACGCTCGTTTACTCTCTACATCACATGCAAAAACAAACAAACAAAAACGAAGGAAATGCTGAGTTCTTCTTTTCTTTCTACAGATGGCAGCGACTATTGATATGAATTTTCAAAGTGACTTAATGGCTATCTTTGAGGAGAACCTGTTTTGAGAAAAAGAGGACAGCAGAATGAACTGCAAAAGAGGAAGAAGAAGAAGAAAAAATGCGAATGAATGCCGCAAGCATCCTCTTGAATAAAATCATGGCAACAATGCAGCGCAGACCGCTCCGCAGACTTTATGCAGACACAACCAGCCCTGTTGAGACTGAAAACAAACGCTGGCTGGACGAGCGGTTCCGGCTCACTTTGGCCCCGTTGGCTGAACACATGGAGGGGGACTCTTATTGTTTTGGATGTCATTTTCTTGGAATCCAGCATTGCTTGCCTGATCTCTAGTTGTGGAGAAAGGAAAAAAAAAGGACCCCCTTTATTTTTCTCTTTTTTTTTTTGGCACAGTTGCCTTTGTCAGACTTGATTCTCTCACTGTGTGTTGGCACAACAATACCGCAGGAGTAAAGACATCTCAGTCCTGGAGATGGTGAAAATGCTCTGAATTACTGACAAACTGCGCAGAAGTATTTTGAAACTGCCAGATGTCTAAAATCGTGAAGAAATTTGTCTTTTATGTTTATTTTGTCATTAGTGAACTGTTTTTTTTTTTCTTCTTTTTTTTAATATTTGGTGGGGAAGGGGTGGGAGCAACTTCCATACTGTAAATCATGTATATTTCTCAGCAGAGAAGGTACAGTTTGCCTTACATCTCTTTCCAAAATAGATAAGTATGTTGTATGGCCTGCACACATGGACAAACCAATAACATTTACAGACAAAATCCAGAAGCCGTGCAGACTTTTTTTTTTTCCATCATCTAGGATCTACTGTAAAACAATATTTTCTTATGCTTCAAAAACTGTTTATTTTGGATCTGTCTGCTTTTCCACCTCGGTTCTCCTTGCACCAACACTCCACCACCTATGCCAAACAACTCAATATCTTTTATGCTAAATAACGTCTCTAAGCATTGTAGGTAGATAGCGGGCAAAAAAAAACTGAATATATGCATTATCATAGCTCCAGTGAGTATTTATCAAAGAAAAGATCAGTTTTCACCTTGTATTTGTCATTTAAAAACTACAAAAACTAGCTACCAGAAGAGTTAAAGAGCCAGTTGTTTCTGAGCTTTAGTTGGGTTTCACTACAAGTGTCGTTATATTTGTTTTACTATCAGATATTGATGTTCGGCTGTTCACAACGGTCACTACTGGATTGGATGAGCCTCTTGTGTTGCCTTTGAGGATTCTGTTGTGACCAAAATCAGTGCTCAACATAAGAAAGATACAATTAAGGAAGAAGAAACAATTTCATCTTTTGTAGCTAACAGCTAAAACAAGTTAGTAACAAAAACAGTTAATGGGACCAGACGACGCTCCCACTTTCAATCATCTTCCAAATCACAACAGGCACTCTTGGCAGCGTTTTTAAAAAAGAAAAACAAAGATCAACCAGAAATGTCAAAACAAGAAAAAGAAAAAAAAGTTGAAAATGGTTTGGATTTCTATCTTTGTTCTTGTTTGATAATTGTGGATGTAAGTTCTAATTCTGTTCCTGGAGACATTGTTGGAGCTGGGCTAAAATCTGAACATACGTCGTCCTCTCTATTTGTCTCTTAAAGTGTATTTTTTTTTCTCCAGTGCCTGTATTGTATTGCAATTCTTGTTGGCTTATATTACACTTTGAGGGGACTTAGAACGTGGCACAGTGGGAGGTTTGATATTTAAAAGGGGAGGGAGATTGTTTTTTTTTTTTTTGGAGAGTTTGTGTTTTAAAAAAAAAGAGGAAAAAAAGAGGTAAAGACAGCATTTTATATTTTACTCATTGTCAATATTCTGGTTTTAAAATTTAGTTTTAGCTGAGCATCTTTAAGTGTAAACATCTGACAACTACTTTTCTCATTTTGTTCTCTCTGCAGATTTTAGCTAGATGTGTTTCAGCGTTTCCACATTAGCGTTTTCAGTCTGGTCTGTGAGTTCGATTGTGTAAATTTGAGTGACTGCGTGAATGTGTGAGTTTTTTAATTTTTTTTTTCCACTGTGTGATGCAAAGAGGCATGTTCCCCGATATGTAGATAAAACGTTCTGTTGATGAAGACTAAAAAGATGAGTTGGAAAAGTTTAGTGCTTAATTCACTTTTTTTTTCTTTCGATTTCAAGGCCACCATGTATGAATATATAATGTTATTATTATTAGACCTGTTTCAAAAGTGTTAAGAAAAATACTTTCATTCCATTTTATCCTTTCGTTTTCCTTCCCACGATAACTGTTGGACATAATGTGCCATGAGTTCTACAGAGAATGTGCTGAAATGCAGCTCAGCCCAGAATTTGCTTTATTCAGGTATTTTATTTTTGTGTTGCATTTGTTCTGTTTTGGGGGGTGGTTATAACATTTTCCTCAGTTTTGTTTGGTATGTGAGTGGTCTCTTGAGGTCTCTGAATACATATGTAATGATCATTGAATAAACTCATCTGTTTTATAGAAAATAAAGCTGAGAAATTGTCTGTTTTTATGTTGCAACTCACTCTTGATCAGTAGGTGAACAAATATGTTGCTTCTAAGTTGTAGAGCTGGTCAGTTTAAATGTTGCTGTTTCTACAAGTACTTTTAAGCCAAAATGCAGCACTTTATAAAATTAATACACCATAATTTGTAATTTTACAACCACAGACTTATGCAAGTTTTATTTGGGTGTAATGTGATGGAGCAACACAAGGTAGTAAATACATGAATTTCATGAATTTCAAATAAAACTCAGAAAGGTGTGGCCAGACTGCTTTACTTTGACAACCCTAGATAAAGTCTAATGTAGTCGTACAATTTTTTTCCAAATTTACTTATTTGTAAATAAGTTTATCTTTGCAGTTGTTCTGCAATGGCCTGTTGAAAAATCACCACTGAACGCACCATCTTTATGGTGAAACATTGTTGTTACAGGGTTATGCTGTGCTTAAAGATTATTCCACAATGTATTAATCCGTATTTTTTCATAATTTTGTAACAAAAATGTGAACTGCGCCACATTTCCTCTCCACCTCAATCTTTCACTACTTTGTGTTGGTTTCTCATGTTTATCTCAATAGCAGACACTCGGTTTTCAGATTTTAGTTCAAATGTTATTTAGTTTTTATTTATATCTCTGCAACTCGTACCCCTGTTATCTGATTTATTTATTTATTGCGTTTGTTTTACAAAGATATAGTTATGTAAAGAATAGCTTATTTAATACAGTCTGAATAGAACACGCTTTTTGTAATTATTTAGTGTTTAGTTGTCTTAGTAAATGTGTCATAGTTAGATTTTGCTTGGCTTATAACTTCCTGAGTTATTTTGAATATCTGCTCATTTTGCGCTACAGTGAAGAGGTTGTGGTTGAAATATGTTTGTATATAAGATCAATTTTCGCCAGCTGGAGATGGGCACCAGCAACTCCCAACCCCACTAAGGGACAAGGGTGCAAGAAAATGGATGGATGGTTGGATGGATATAAGATCAATTTTAATGACTTGTGGTTTGTGATAACAGTTTTGGCTAATCAAACACTATTCCCACATTTTAAAACTAAATAATAAAATGCTATCCTCACAATTAGAGTGTATTAAGGCAGGAAACTAAACCTCCAGTTTCTTATGCTGGCGATGCTATTTTACTAACTGTGACAATACGGGTATTTTTAGTAAGTCCCGTGATCTTATTTTGACGGTGCACACCGGAAATAGTACTCTATAGTCTTTCCCACAAACTTTACGTTTGAAAATGACTTTTGAATGCTGCCATCTAGTGGTCATTACGGCAAACTACAAAAATGTTCTATTTTGCCCATATTTTTCACTTACTGATTTATCTTAAGGAAAAAAAGTAATTTGTGATTAATATTGCCCTCTAATTGATTTTAATAGCTAGATAGCATTAGTGATAGCATTTCCTCAGATGTTTATGAAAATTACAGACATCAACTTAATCCGCTTGCAATCAAAACTGCCCTCTTGTGGTTTTTCCGGGTAATTACAAGATATTAAGAGATAAGCTTGTTAGTAAGAAGTTAAAGTACCACTTCCTTTATGTGTTTCAAAAATAAAAAAAGACAAGAATCAGTTTAACATTTATATAAAAAATGTGTTTGAATGAAATTATTACTGTCATGAAACTAATGTCAGTAAGGAGTTTATGAACCTGATCGCGACCGCCCTTTGAACCACAGTCAATGAAACAGGGTTTTTATGGAGGTGTGGAGTCAGTTATAATGATGGCTGCTTGCAAACAAATTTAAGTGTTAATTAAAAATTATTTTTCATTAGGCATTAGCTTACTCACGCCTGAAATACGGAAAAAAGAAAAACACAATAAACTCATGCTAAAAGATATTGACTAAACATTGTATTTACGTTTATGTATATATAAAGAATAACATTATTTGAAACCTAAAAGTTAAGGTAGCAGGCTTAGGAATTTATTGGTTGTCTTATTTTACGAGTAGTTTACCAGAAGTGAGCCTGCAGCGAGGTTGTCTCTGGCTTTATATTTATTTATTTGAGCTGCGACTTCGTTGCCCTCTTGTGGCCATATTGACATACTACATCAATAAAATCAGCAGCTGTTTCTAGTGGGACGTCACTTTTTGAGTAACTGTCGTTTCACCCCAGCATTTGTCTGAAGTGACTCAGTTAGTTGCTTTTGAGTGTTTGAGTTTAAAACGCTGTAACACACGCTGAAATTAAAATGCGCAATGCATTCTTATCACAAAAGCTATTTTAAAACAATATATTCATTCTGTAGCTACTTGTGTGGTTACTTGCTTTACGTGGCAATGATACTATAAACATACATGAAGACTAATGTTTACCGGAAGGACATGACTTAGGGCTATTTAGAATGGCTGATGTTTGCTGCCCCTAGTGGTCACAATTTGAAACTACAGCGGTAAAACAATCAGAACGCCCAAACCAAGAAATGTCTTTTTTTCCCCCCTTTTTAAAAAAATTAAAGACCGATGTTTTGTGGTTAATTTGAAAAGTTATACAAACATTGAATAGAAGTCTCAAGACTGTGTGAACAATGTGTTCCGAAGCTGCATGCGAGGCAGGAGGACATTGTTTGTCCGTTTATTTTAGGCGGTACTTGGAGGCAACATGGTTTACCTGTTGTTCAGGTCCAGCTGTTTCGAGTGAGAATGATTCAGAGTCGCGTAACCGGGAGAAGCGCTGGGACACATGTACTGTCAGTGCTAACTAGAAAAAAAAAGACTTTCTCCTTCTTTTGACGTAAAGTCAAGTCACCTGATTCGAAAAGGAAATGTCCGGATGGAGGAGACTCTAAAGTGAAAGGTAGGTTTATGTTCTTTGAATTATTTGAGAAAGAGTCCGCGGCGTATCACGTTTAATCAGAAATGAAACCATTTCCTAAAGTTGGGGAAAGAATAAAAAAAAAGTTTCCTAATTTACTTATTGGTAATTGCAATGAGACTTAAACATCAAATTATTGAAAAACAATGAACTTTTTGGCCAGTGTTGACATGGTTTTTGAACTCTAATCATTTATTCTGCCTTGGTTTAGCCGTAGCTATAAAATAAAGCTTGCAATGCAGGTGATTCACACACGAACTCAGGTAATTACTTTATCTGATTAGATATTAGTCAGCACGACTCACATCTTTTATTGCTCAAAGAAACAGAGCAACAGTCACGTTTTATCAGTCGGATAAGATCCTGAAACCATCAGGCGTTGATGACAAATTAGTGCAAATGTCGACAAATAAAGGAGGATCTGTATGATCAAAAGGTGAGATTTGATATTAAATTTAAAAAATTGCTTCAAAATGGATAACATTGGAAATTAAAGCTAATTTGTGAGTTAATTTTTTTTTAACTTTTTTTGGACACTTCTTCAGCTACTGGAACCACAAGTATATTTTTGGATTGGTTGAAAATACAGCTGTGTTCTAAATAACAGCAGTGTGTTTTAAAGAAGTGAATCTCAAAATTCTCATAGTTGATGTCAATGTATACAAATGCATTGAGAATAATGTATATCCTATTACAGAGCAAAGCATAAAAGAAAGTATTCAGAATGTGTCATCACTGCAGACATTGAATATTAAAATTAATTTTTAGATGGCTAAAAAAAATACCAATCTTTGTGTAGATTTTTCTTTAGATGCTCAAACTTTCCCTTTATTTCTAGAACTTTTTGACCAACATCTGGGGTCTGACAGGTTTTCCAGCCCAGGACTGATTTCCACAATTCTCAGCATTTTTTCACTTCACTCTACATTTCCTTACTCAAGTACTGTAGAGTATTGGAGTGGTCACTCTACGTCAGTAACATTGTTGGTCTTGGACCAAGATGCCGGTCACTTTTGTACTCGGAGTCACTGTGATTTTGAAGTAACCATTTAAAACGGGTTCCCTCTTTGGTGCAAGGTGACGTGTCTCACATATTTTTCAATTATCTGTGATCTCTGATATGAAATAAATAGTCCTGACACTACAGTATGGGAAGCATCTCCATATCATGATGCCTGAGGCGCCATGCTTCACTGTGTGGCGTGGCTTGAATTCACTGTTTGGAGGTTGTCTGACAACAACTGAGCTTTCATTTAACGTTGTCAGTCAGTGTTTTCTTTTTGTTTGTTTCTTCTTTTTGGAGAGGTTTGATCTGTACTAGATGTTCTTTGAGTCACCCTGGAGGAGATCATTGGTCGAGTCTTTTCCATTATTGCAGTTCTTTTCATTTGTTTGAGTGGTACTTTTCCATTTTCTTGCATGTTTTTTTGGTTTCCACTTTAAAGCTTTGAGAGCCAATTAGCTGCTCTAATTTGTAAAAACAATGCATTCTTGCCCCAGTTATGCATCATAACAACTGCAAAAGGGATGAAAATAAGAGCAAAGATTCTCTCAGCTACAGCTGCTCAACATCCATTTTAACCATATTGGAAAATGCTTAAAATCGAACCTTAAATGTAGAAAAACATCCAACAGGTTCTACGTTTATACTTTTAAAGCCAGAACAAAACATTGAGTTAAATGATGACATCCTGTAATGTAATTGCTTTTGTGTAGAAATGTTGGTCCACTTCTCTTTGCAGCTTTACCTTTTACTCATTGAGTTCTTCTTGGTTGAGTCTTTATATCTCCGGTGAAACACTTGACAGTTTCAGAGACATTTTTTTCTGTGAGGTGTTTGTGATGATGTCGTATTTAGTTGTTGCCAAATATCTGCAATCGGACCGACACTTGCTCCTCTAAGGGACATTGCTTCAGACGTTTTGCAGGTTACTTTTTTGAAATACAACTTTGCGAAATTTCTTGGGGGTAATAAGGTCACAATAATACATGATGCTTCTCCACTCCTTCCAAACAGGCCATACAGGTTTGGTTTCTTTCTACTTGCATGTAACCACGTAATCCCCGCAGAGTCTCAGCTGTTGCTTTTTTTTCTCTCTCTCTAATGTTGGGCTAAAATTGTTGGGTCGCATTCAGAAAAGGTCAGCCCTCAAATATTTCCAGTTGTGAAAAACCTGAAGATTTGGGTTAAAATTATTCGGAAATTGTTTGATCCTTTTTAGATTAATGAACAGCAACACTTGTTATGGGGTGACATTTTTTCTATGGAAGCAGCAAAGATTAACCTTTTTTACTAGCTGCTTCTCCATTTTGTTTAGTTTCCTCAATGAAAATGCAGAACCTGATGTGTGGTTCACGACACATAGATTTAAAAATCCTAGTAACCGGTAAAGATCAAACCATTTTTGAGTTCTAATATGTAAATTTCTGTAAATTAGTAGATGTGGTTTTAGTAGTTGCATGTTGTTCTCCCTTCAACGTTTTCTGCCTTTTTCTTTTTTTTCCCTTTTCTTTGCAGTTATGACCATTGACAACATTACGTCGAACAGCTGCTACAGCAACCAAAGCGTCACCTTCTTCTACCAACATGCGAATAAAACGATCGGAGGGAACTGGACTACAAGGGACTACCTGGTCATAGGACTGGGCTTGCCCTTATCTTTCATAGTGGTGCTGGCCAACCTGCTGGTGATGGCAGCCATCCTCATGAACCGCCGCTTCCACTTCCCCATTTACTACCTGCTGGGAAACATGGCAGCAGCAGACTTGTTTGCAGGTTTGGCCTACACCAACATGATAGTCAACACGGGACCCTGGACAGCGACGCTCACCAAAAAGCAGTGGTACATCCGTGGGGCTTTGGTCGACATCAGCCTGACTGCCTCGGTCGCCAACCTCCTGGCTGTGGCTGTGGAACGCCACCAGACCATCATCACCATGCAGCTGCACAGCACCATGACCAAGAGGCGCGTGGTGCTGCTCATCGTCTCCATCTGGGCCGTAGGGATCGCCATGGGCCTGGTGCCGTCGCTGTTTTGGAACTGCGAGTGCGATCTCGCCGACTGCTCCACTGTGGCGCCCCTCTACAGCCGCCGCTTCTTGATTTTCTGGGCACTTCTCAACCTGCTCACCTTTTTCGTCATGCTGGGCATGTACTCTCACATATTCTTTCACGTGAAACGCCAGGGTCGCCACACTTCCCAGCACGTCTCGGAGGCACGGCAGCAGACCGTCGTCAACCTGATGAAAACCATTTCTATGGTGCTGGGTAAGGGCAAACGCGTATTTTTCAGGAACGCAAATAAATGTTTTACAAAGTGCAGACTCGTCGAGATTACTATCTTGAATTTCTCTGCAAACCAGTTTTTTCTTCCCTTATCTTTGTTTTTGAAAGGGATTTAAGTTCTTATAAGCCAGTGTTTCCCAACCCTGGTCCTCAAGGCACACTGTCCTATGTGTTTTAGAGGTTTCCCTGCTTTAATGCACCTAATTCAATTGATTGCAGCTCATCGAATGAATTCAGCTGGACTGAAGTAAGGAAATACCTAAAACATGCAGGGCATTGAGCCTCGAGGACCAGGGTTGGGAAACTCTTGTTATAATCTACCTTTCCACTACTCAGGTGACCAAGTCTGTAAATATGTTCTGCATCATTGATGTTGCGCAACCATGGAGAAATGTGACCTGACACAGTTGTGCCATAGCTTGTCAGGCATCATCAGCGGGAAAAAAAATATTCATGAGTCATTTGCTCATTTCCGTCCCCATAAACGATCCACATCTCTGCAGGCGCCTTCGTGATCTGCTGGACACCTGGCCTCATCGTTCTCCTCCTGGACGGGCTGCAGGGTCAAAATGGCAACGCCAACAAATACGAGAAATACTGTTTGGTGATAGCGGAGTGCAACTCTCTGGTCAATCCGATCATTTATTCCTTACGCGACGTCGAGATGCGGAAAACGTTCAAGTGGATCCTTTGCTGCTTCTGTCGACATGGAGGCTGTCAGCCAAGAGAGATTCTGTTGACAGAAATGGACTCTCCGTTGAAAGAGGTAACTCATCAAGATGGAGCCAGGGAGTCTGCACACACTCAAATCACCTCGGGTTACATGTTTCACTTTGATGGCAGCTCTTCAGTTTTTTTGTTTTTCCTCTGACATCCTATCATCCCATCTGTGAGCCATTCCAGTTTCACTTCTTACTCGCTTGTTCTTACTTGTTATCTTGTCAAACGAATAACTTGGAACAAGGATACCATCTAGTGATTCTTCATCTTTTTTTTTTTTTTTTTGTTATTGTGCAAGTAATTGTCTGGCCTTTTCTGCAATTGTAAAACAAAAACTTTTTTTCTTCTTGTCTCCAGAAATCTCTTAGCTACAAGTTGGAAGATTCAGTCTTGTGGAAGAATCCGGACAGAGACAGTAAAGATGACAAGTGGACAGACTCTGTGGTATGAGAAAATCAAACGTATTGTAACTGTAGTGTATATATTTGTAAATCTTGTGTTGACATTAAACATTTCAAATGAATTAAAGGAAAAAAATTAGCATTCAAGAAAAGTTTTTTTTGTCTTCAATCTTTGTGCAGCTAACAAATTCACCTAAAAATCAACAGATGGTGCAATCTCTCCTTTTATTACATTTGACTATCACAAGAGCATTTGTGACAACTTATAAAATGAAACACTCCTAAAATGAAATACTGAAAAAAAAATAATCACACTAAATTGTTTTTTTTTATTAATTTTCTAATAAGAACACTACAATTTTGTCATATTCTTCCGTTTTGTTTTACTCTTTCTAGATCAATTCTAAAGTTGAGGTATAAAAGGAGTTCATACAGACTCACAAGTCTGAAAACAGTGGGGTTATATACAAGAGAAATGGAAAGACAGAGGTAGAGAGAGGGGTAAATACAAGGGAAAGAGGGAGATACAAATATACTAATAAAAACAAACAAATGAAGGTTTACAAAGACATTTGGTGCTGTGGAACTAAACCAGTCGAATGATCAAAATACTTGTTAGTTTACAATAAGATTATTTTTATTGATGAGTTACAACGCCGCTGCAAAATGCATGAGCTCACAAAGTGTATATATTGACATCAAGTATTTAGGCATTGATGTTTCTGCTGTAATAAATTGAGGTGAGTGACAATAGTGGCAAATCACCGAGGCAACAAACGAGGGGAAACTTGTAGTTTAAGCATTCAAGAAGTGAAAACAAACCCAATGTGGAAATTTAAAAAAAAAGACAAAATAGTTATAGGAAAATAAAATAAAAATAGTTCCACAGCACCACATTACATTTGTTCATCCTACACTGCAACTTGGTTATGTAACAAAAGATCTAAATAATATTCAAAGCCAATACAGAGTTAGCGTGAATCCTGTGAAACGGTAGATATTTCAACCAAAGTTTTATAAAAGGGAAAAAAAAGAAAATTTACTGAAACATTACACAAACTGTACAGTGACATCCATTACAACAAGTAGAAAAAAAAGGGGCAGCATGATAATTTGGTGTGACGCCTTTACTAGAGACGCAGCAGCTCGTTGCTGCTGCGAGAGACAAAACGGGAAATGAAACGCGAGAGAAAAACGTGACTGGCTTTCAAGCTCAGCTTCTGTTTTGTAACATGGTTCAAACAAACTCTTTAGTGACAAATCTTAACAAGGCTTTACCTTACGATCAAAATGCTTCGTTGTTCTTTAATGTATAAAACAGCTTTAACGAATGGAAATCGCCAAAATGTGGCAGGTTTGTCCTGCACACAAATTAAGAGTTTTACTACACCCAGTGCTGCCTCTTTTTTTGGTAACAGAGGAGAGAGAGAAGCCCTTGCCCAATTGGCTATGGAACATAAAAAGATGGAGTTTTGTTTTACCAGATGGTATTAAAGGACAAAGAAAGGGCAGAGCATTTCTTTTATGCTCACAATCAAATCACAGGTGTGATGAGTGTTCACTCCACCCCTCATTTATGAAGCCCCATTTAAAAAAAAAAAAAGAAAAAAAAAAGGAAACCAACTTGGGGCATGACAACACCACAAAAGAGACACAGGTACAAACAGAATTCCCTCCTCTCCTCAAATGTAAAAGGCGACTGCGCACCAATGTTTAAAAAAAGTAGCATTATTACATTGCTGAACTTTGTATATTTGGTTTTGGTACAACATCAGGTTGTTAACATGTTGCCTCAGGCTCACAAGCTTAAGTTTCAAGATGGGGGGGAAGAAAATCTCAGTTGACCCCCACCTCGCGTGTCGTTAGCTGGTGGAAGCACCCCGTCTACGTAATGCTTACAAAGTTCGAAGGAGCACCAGCCAGTTCGACTAAGATAATCCCAGGAACCTGTTACACGTCCACACAGACACATCAACATGTTGATGCACTTTTTTTTGTTTGTTTTTTTGTTTTTTGGTTTTGGTCTGACTGTAATAGTTTTACCTTTTATTTCATTTATTTATTTTTTCTTCTCGTTAATACAAATTAAGCTAAAAACGTAAATGAAAAAACAGTATAACACCTAGAAGTCCTACATGCATGGAAGACAGTCACATTTCTAAGTTCATGTCACATTTGTTCCAGTAATACATCGATGCCTCGCAATCTTTCCACCCTTCGTTTTGTCATGAAGATGTCGTATTGAGCTAATTTTTGGTGGTGGCTGGTGCATTCTTGGTGAAACAGCATTAGATAAAAGTCTACAATCAAATAAACTAGTGGACAGAAAGAAAGAAGTAAAGTCTACAAGCCATCTACCAACACCCTCAATGGGTCAGCAGTGGAAAGAGCTATTGGTTACATATGCTCAACCAAAGATGTTCTCCTATTCTCTTCACACCAGCCCTACCGTCTCTCATCCTGCCTGGTTCGGAGCAGTGATCCCCCTCACCTTCCTGGAAAGGTAGAAACCCATAGTAAGGATGCTAACATCTGTGCTTGACACATCGTCTGTGTCGGCTCGCAACAAGAACAGCCGACGAGTTGTGAGCCGTACGTTTTGGGGGACGGTTGCGTGCACCTCTGTGCAAAACGTCACAGTTGCTCACTTTAAAATCCGAACAGAAGGATACATTGATGCAACAGTGTCTTGTGTTGAGTAGGCAGAGGGTAATCTCAGAGGAACACTGGGGCAGCACTTTGGTACAAGCAAGGTGAGCAAGAGCTCCCTGGTGGTCCGTAACCACAGTTTGGCCCGTCAGATGCCAAGGCTTCAGCAGATACGGGCAATTACACACAGTTTCCCAAAGCAAAGAGTTGAGTGTAAAGGTCAAACAGCACATGAACAAGCCGTGGGAGTACTGTGTAAAGTTAACGTGCATATACACATAATGTACAGACATCATGATCATCTACACAGCTGGATGTGGGTTTTTTTTTCTTCCCCCCCCCAAAAGTCCTTGACAATAAGGATGTTTTTCTTTATGTCTCTGAGCTCCATTCCACCCCTTTTTTTAACTTTTAAAGAGCGGAGAACTGGAATGAAGGTGAAAGGAGAATTTCCTCCCAGCTACTGTACAGCTGTCTTGTGGTCCAGAACAGCAAGTGTGAATGAAATGTGTATACAACTTCATGTGGCCTGTTCACAGGGGAGAAATGAAACAAACAAAAAAAAAGAAGAAAAATAGGAACACAAGATGACTTTTAACAGCAGACCACAGTGGGAATAAAGAGAAGGCAGGTAACGCCACCAGATCAGTTGGAAGTGTCAGAGTGGACGCTGCCAGGTGGACCAGGAGGGGAGGTAACCGAGGGCGGGTTGGTGGTGTCCTGCCAGCTGTTAGCCTGCAGTCAGACAAGAAGGGAAGCGGCACAGAGATGAAGACTGATGACCAATTTCTTACCCTTAATTGGTTAAAATATGCTACCGGTGTCCTTGTTGAGGAAAATCCTGGTCAAATAACTGAGCACAATTCACATGCAATTGAAATATTTCCGCAAGCGTCAGGCAGTTTACGTTTAAGGCCGTAATTTAAACATATGACCCAAATAAACTGTGAACAAGTAAATTGTGTTTAATGCTTTTTTTCTACCCAGGATCATGTGGTGTTTGTAGTTTTGTTACAACACATTAACATCTAAATTCTTCCACTAGAGCTGCAGAGAAAACAGAAAATGTTGCAGGATGATGCAACAAATGGACAATTTTAAGACAACCGTATCTACTGTAACACCTTGAAATGGACACATTTTAAGATGTATAAAAATTAAGACAAAGTACATGACTGCAAGTTGCTAATGGCTATAGCAATTTGTTGGACTGTGAACAGTTGTTGCAAAATGAATCTCTCCAAATCTGAATTTTGAAAACGGCAATGAAATGTAATTTGTATATATAATAAAAGTTGGTTCCATATTTTAAAATATGCATTTATTTAAGCTGTTTGTAAACGGAATTTCATATGTTAAAAAACTTTGACGAATGGCAGAAAAAGCAAGCTACTGAGCCAACATTATGAAGATATCCGACTGGATGGATGTCATTTTTCCCTCCTTAAAGTTCCGATAACATGAGAATACAGCAGCGGTCGCTAACTCACCTATAGAAACCATAACACAGACTTGAAGCTACTTACATCCAGGCGATGAGGGGTGAAGAGGCCGCTGCTTGACAACTCCTCATAGCCGCCCGTCAGGTGTGTAGCACGGTGCAGGGTATCCACCTGTGGGGGAAAAAAAACAACCTTTAAAGCTCAACATTTTTAATGACGGAAGAAAATATGTCATTAACGGGTCAACAAAGTGCAGCTGGTATCCACAAACTTCGACATAATGCAAGAGAAGTAGTGTGCGTCACTCGAGCCCCTTTTAGGTCACACTTTCAATCTATAAATGTTCTGTCAGCTAAAAGGTCCCAATATGAAACGGTGATTTAAGTTGACCGACCAAAATAACCGCTTGATCGTCTTTGGGTGCAAAACACAGACGCCCAACCACTGTGAGCAGAAAGAGCCAGGCAGACACGTGAAACCAGGCTGACCTGATGCAGCTTAACGCAAAGAAAGCAACAGGAAGTTGAAAAAAGTACAGATGCAAAATTATCCTCCAGTGCTCGTCTAGTCTGAGAACCATTTCAATTCACAGAAAGCAGCATAGATGGCGTCTAAGATAGATAAAGGTTGAGGTTGTTGAGCCTTTAAATGTAACCAACCTCCAAATAAACTTTTTTTTTTTTTTGCTGATAAACAGTTTGCATAGGTTATTCAGGGTTGCATCTTAATGCTTCTGTGTGAAGTTTGACATTGTATCAGTTTTAGTTCCACACTATTTGTGATGGTCCCTTTTGTCAAACGGTGCATACACAGTTGAATTCTCATTTCTTTAAAACTCTACAACTTTTTGTCAGTCGCCCCATTTGTGTATAAAAGCATCTCCCTCGGACACACAGCCTCAGCCTGGTGGCGAGTCAGGAGTTGGAATAGCAAGTGTGGTCAACGGTGATAGTCAGCTTTACAAATGTGTGATTTATTTGCAATGTGGATACGGAGTGGAATCCGAGTGGGTCTCCTCTGCTCTGACTATCAGCATACTTCAGGACAAAGCAGTCCTGAAGTAGAACAGTTAACAGTAGAACAGTAGAACAAAGTTAATAAGTTGGTAAAAGTACATCTTTTTTTCCAACTACAGACCCGTTCAGCCCCTCTAATCCCCAACTCTTGGCCACTCTCCTCGGGTGTTTCTTGGCTCCACCCAGCTGCAAAGTTTTTCCTAAACTTCTCAGGCTGTGCTTTCACAAGGTTGGGGTTGGGGCATAATTACACTTTAAGTGCCTTGCTGATGCGGTTCCACCCAGTTTAAGCTTAAACATTTCCCAAGTAATCAGACATACCAGTAAGAGAAAGTGAAACCAAACAATAAGTCTGATTTGTGAGGCCCGTATAAAGCATTACAACAGAAATCTGTGGATTTTTAACAAACGGCAAAACACCACTTTCAACAAATAACCACTGAACACACATAAAAACTAGCTACATGGATAAAAGGGTTAATACAAAATGTTTGGATGTGCATGGAAAAACAAGAACTGGCAAAGACGGGAAGCTGTGACGCTGTTGGAGGAACAGGATTGCCTAGAGGCAAAGAAACTGACCATTAATCAAAGAGATTATTGGTTTGAATGCCATCCTTTATACATGGGTTTGTTTCAGCTGCATGCTTTGAGTTGAACAGCCTTGATTAAGAGCTCTGATATACCCTGTAATTGGTTTTGACATATGTACGCAAGATAGAAAATCCAATACTTTCAATATCCCAATTCTCTCTAAAGAAGCAATGGTCAGTTTGCACTGTGGTGGGGCAGGATCTAGCGGTAATATCAAAGGTTCAGTCAGGACGGGATCCGACGAGGGGTCAGAAGGAGTTGGGCTAAGGGAAAATATACAGGGATGCTCTGCGGGCGGTTTACACCGTGGGGATCAACTCCATCAACTCTGCAGCTGTCCTCTTTGCATACCTGCAGCTGTAGAGAGGGGGTAAAGTTGAGACCCTCACCATTGAGGGAATGTTGGCCAAGGTAGGAATCACCTGCATGAGAAAATCTGTTTGACCCTGGTGACCCTTAGGAAAGCATGCTTTTTTTTATGTATATAGTTGGGTTGACCTTCTCTATCTATCCATATAAAGTTAAAATCAGATCATTTCACACATTGTATTAAAAACTTTAGATCTAGCTAAATGTTTCCTGTTTTAGGTCAACTGGGATTATTCATGTTTGCTAAATGCTATAATATATGGAAGATTTGTATTTGTTCTCTTTACTTTCTTTACATTAGCAGTTCAGAAGTTTGAATTAATTAATAATGTGACTTTTAACAACCCTGGTAGGAAAGGTTCTGTGTTCCAGAGAAGAAAAGTGTTTTTGTACGATTGTGTGTATTAACTCAACAAAAAAGAAGCAAAAACAAAACTTGGAACGGTGCTGGCTGAAGCAAGTTAAGAGATTGTCCTTATCTAAACTAAAATGAGACTTGTACCACCATCATCTGAGAGGTCAATAAGAGAGGAAGAGGTCATTACTCCAGAAGCAACACAAAAAGGCAAGTTACAGTTTGCAAATGACCACAAGCACAAAACTAAATATTGAAATGTTTCAATTATCTGTGTTACTTATTTCTGTTTGGCCAAATTGGTTACAAAGTGGTTCAAGAGGGAAACAAAATCAATGTGATAGCCACTCCATCACAAAAACATAATTTCTCTCGCATAGAAAAAAAACGTGGGATGAAATTTCACACAATTACTGTCATTTATATTCGTGCTGCATTCAGATTTGACTAGTTCAATTTTAAGAACAAGAAGATCTCCAAGGAAACGACTGTGGCTCACAGTGCAAACTAACTACATGCCTGACAGTATTAACTATTTTAGTCACCCACAGAAACTGTCATGTTCCTCCTTTGAGTGTAGAAACCTTAAAACAGAACACAAGATGTCCGTGGAACATCAAAAACCAAAACAGTAAGCCACCAAAATCCCTGTAAAGATCTAGAAGGACAATTCATGACAAGAAAAGACATAAAACTTCTGACATCTCACAAATGAGATAAAATACATGTAAAAGTCTTTAAAAAACCTCAGCACTGTTCCAGAAAGACTTTCCGTATTCAAGATGCTGCATGACTTGACTAGTAAATGCATCAACACTTACTGCGAGATAATAAAAGAAAATTCCCTGAACGTCTGTCGCTTATAAAACCTCTTAACACAAAATGCCAGAAAACAATCCAGGTGTCGCCCGGAAACCAGAAAAACCAGCAAAGGCTCAGAAACAAAAGAATCCTCACCAATAAAAACCAGGAAGTAGGACTATGCGATGAGGAGGGATTGTGCCAATACCTGAGTTGGGTGTTGCTGGAGAGTTAGCCTGACTGGCTTGCGCTGACACATTCGCAGCATCCACCGCCGTTTTAACCGCGTACAGATTAGCTTCTTCCTGGAACTTACCGATGTTCTTCTTGTAGCGTATTCTCTTGTTGCCAAACCAATTAGAGACCTGAAGAACACATGGATTTCATGTTATAAAGCCGCAAATAAACATTTGTTTAGCTGCAGAATCACCCCTAAAGCTAAAAAAAAATAGGAAAGCCATGACTCTACCCAGTTTGCACCAGTCTGCTCTAATTGAGGACAGTCAGTATAAATTGTTGGCAGAAAATTGTTTAATGAGTAAGAGGTAAAGATGAGACTCTGCATGCGAGGGGAGCCGTTCCAAACTCAATTGGGTTAATTTGGTTTGACAAATTA
Organism: Micropoecilia bifurca; assembly: GCA_903067075.1. NCBI lineage: Eukaryota > Metazoa > Chordata > Actinopteri > Cyprinodontiformes > Poeciliidae > Micropoecilia > Micropoecilia bifurca. Next base: position 9,561 of record CAEGAF010083256.1, on the reverse strand, counting down.
TGTAGCCTGCTAACCCTCAGTGCACACAGTTGTGAAGTGTGTGATCCCCAAAGAGTTGGTGTGTACTCCAAATCTTTTTAGATCCATAAAGTCTGTGATTTGTATGGCGCATCCCTGGTTTTAGCTAAAAATGGCAACAAACCTGTTAGCTTGTAAATTACATTTCTTTTCACTAGAAAACAATATTTCAAAGCTGTCAGGATTTAGCAGATGGTGACCTTCTGTTTGCTTTACCAGCAACTATTTTGCATAGCAGCTGTGTAGGCGAGTCACCTGAGACACAGTGATCCCACACTTTTTGGCCAGTTCCTCCTTTGCTTCCTCGCTGGGGTAGGGGTTAGACAAGTGGGAGTAGAAATACTCGTTCAGTACTTCTGTAGCTTGCTTGTTGAAGTTGCGCCTCTTACGTCTGACGCGCACAAAAGAGATCATGAACAACAGGTTGGGCATTTGAAGTACATGTCAAGCACACCGGTGTCGCGTAATAATTGCAACCAAAACACAAAGACGGACCTGGCATCAAGGAAGCGTGAGCGCAAAATCATGACCGCCTCGCAGGTGCTCTGTTTGAGCTGCATCTGGATGGAGCTAAATTTACGGTGGATTATGGCCACCATGCGTTCAATCTCCTTGGGAGAGATGGGCCGTGTGCGAGACTGCTCCCTCAGCAGGTTCATTACATGGTTGGTGAATTCACTGCAGGCCTGGGGGGAAAAAAAGACAGAAAGGAGTTAAGTGCTATTGTTAAAAGATGGGATGAAGTGCATGTGTTACTTAAGGGTACAGATTAGGATGAGTCCTAATCAGATTAACTCCATATTAGGAAGTATTATAGGGAGAAAATACAAGACTCAATCTAAAAACACTGGCCAAGTCTAATATCAAACTGGTTGATTGATTGATTGACTAGAGCCTCTCTAACAATAGTTTCAGCCTTTTTAGACTGCAATAACTGTCTAAGAGCTAAAATAAATGAGTATTGAGGAATTGCTTCAGTTCCCATTTTATATCCGTTTTTCTATTCGTGCATTACTTTTGCAAAGCCAAATAAAATGAACAAAAGTGAGGCTTAGTTCAAGTTCAAAGGTTTCAGTCTGCTCAGAACAAACCTGTTCATATTTCTCCAGCTCAGAATGATATATCTGACGGATCTGGGCAAGTTTGGCTCTGTAGTCAGAGTGTTCGATGCTGCTGTCGGTGGGCGAGCCCCCCGCCGCCGCTGCAGCTGCAGCGGCTGCAGCCGATCCCCCGCCTTTCTCTGGTCCTGACACGCCCTCTGCAAGCAACATGTTGTCCAGCCGCATGATTTGGGGGTCTGGGGGGTCTTCTTCCTGTACACCTCGTATACTCAGAACTAGAGAGGAAAGAAAACACACGAGAGTCAGACGAGTAGGCTCGGCAGCTACAACCAAGAGTCAGCATGAACAGACAACTGGATGTGACGAAGTTTATTGCTTAAAAAAACGAAGAGCTGCTCTGTAAAAACTCAGGAATGTTTATCGCCCGATTGGTCGGATAGAGGGTGAATTTTCTTTACAGCGTGGAGTTGCTCTAAGCAAACAGCAGAGGGCAGTGTGGTCTCTCGATGGCAGCCTGCCAGAGATAAGGGCATGAGGCATGAGGCCAGTAATAGAAGTGCATGTGCTGTCACTATGAGCCCCAGTGGCCATAAGTATAGTTATCAGTCGCTGCTCTCCACCACTGTATTATACCAGGACCTCTGTCAGCCTACAGCCTTGCTCTCATCTCTCTCTCGTTCACACATACATTTCCACACGTACACACTCACCCTTACAGACACCCCTCCGTTACAAAAGTTTTAACTTCAGACAATAATCTTTTCTCAGGGCCTGCAGCTTTTAACACTTAACTAAATTTCCTCCTGCCCTCATTGCGTTTCAATCATTCAACTTCAGAAAGTAAGCGCGGAAGCCTCTTGAACAAATCAGTGTCTTCACTTTAGTAACGAGTTAGAAACTTGTAGGAAATTACGACATATGATACATGATACGCAGTTGTTTATTATATGTTTAAATCTCATTAAAGTAAAAGTTTTTTTGTATGTCAGACTCTCATACAGAAACATTAATAAGAAATACTGAACAAATATAATTACTGGATAATGATTCTTAAGTCAAGATTAATTAATTTGCATTACAATGTAAATATTGTTTCAACCTGTATTCACAGGTGTGGGTTATTTTAAGTGGACAATAGATTTAGATGCGTATTATGAAAGTAATAGTTAGTTTTAAATAACGGGGATAAATAATCCCAGCAGTGACTGTGTGGGTGTTAGGTAATTTAATGATCTTTGTCAAAATGCTACAGTTTTTTAAAATTTGTTCAAGGTTCGTTTTTACTTGAAATACGTTTTTCGTTCCAAATTTATGAGCTTCTCTGTTCACTTGGTACAATTTTTGAGGATTATTTACAACAAAATTGTGATTTTATGTGTGAAGCAACTCATTGGTGAAGAAAAAAAAACCCAGAAATCTGAAGACGGTTTTCATTTTCTTTTCTCCCCAAGTCAATTTGCTAAGTTTCTCCACTGCATTACCAGGCCCACCTTTGCTTCTTCGCTAACTTTTCTTATTGTTTCTGCTTGCCTTTTTCTCTCTCTTCCCTTATGTTTCTTCTCCACCAAAGGCACATTCCTGCTGTGTTGCTCCCCCATCTCAGGGCTTAGGAATGCAGCAGACCCAGTTGCCTGAACTAATGACCCTGATTCGCCCATCTCTTTCCCTCCTTTTCACTCTCTCCCCCCCACTTTTAAAAACACAAGCGATCTCTGCACTTTTTAGTCAGATAGTCAACAACTTCTTAAAAACGGGCCGACGATTATCAAATTAACTTGTTTACCAAAACTTTTTGTTGAGTCTTCTGACTGAAGCTTTAAGGAAAACGATTAAGGTGGTGAAGCCTTGTGGGTTTTTAAGTCAAACAAAGTTTTATTTCTCACTTTTGCTACCCAGTGAGACGTACAATGACCTACCGACAAGAGGGCAACTGCTGCTTTTGGAGCTTCTCACCTAACTACCCCCCCTTCTCCTTTTTTACTGTGACTCATTATGGCCCCCAGCTGTAGCCTAATGCCCCAACATTCCCCTAATTACTCCAATTAAGCTGTGATTACCCAGAATTGCACTCATGCACAATCTAGTGGCCCAGTGATATTACAGCAGCTGTTAAGATGAGTTTAAAATTATGTTAAAGAAAGGACTGTATCACATATGGTAGAAAAAGAAAGATTACAATAAAAATCACCAAAAAGTACAACTAACAGTTTCTGAGAGTTGAAAAAATCAGAACTGCATACTTTGGTGCAGTCGTTTAATTGTGGCCAGTTACTTTGTTTGTGTGTCCACATGAATTATGTAGGTCTCCATTAGGAATCCTAAAAAAAAGAAAAAACTCAAAAAGAGCTGCAACCACTAAACACTAATATTTTTTAAGACAATAAGACAGGCTCACAGCCAACATTTATAGCTTTTAGAAATCACCATTATGCATATGTTACAAGTCTAGCTGGGCGGTGTGGCATTGGAAGACTAAGCGAGCAACACATACTATGAAATATTCAGGGTATCCAGCTGGGCTCTCTCCGCATACATAATCATTCTCATTTCTGCACAGCCAAAGTAGAAACATTGTGCTGTGCGGATACAAAAAGACAAAATAAAAAAGTGGTGCAGGTAAAGGTGAACAACTCAGCCGACAGTGTAGTGCTGTACATTAACTGCAATGCTTTCCTTACATAGGCATAGATAAGGCTTAAACGCCGTCAGTATATCATTGCTCAGCTCAGAGCACAAGCTTTATCCTTGTCTGTCTTTTCCCTCGCTAGCATCCCCTTTTTCACTCTGTCTCCCCCAACACACATCCCCTCCCCCCTCTCCCTTTCAACGCACCCTACGACACACGCACACATACACACACACTCTCCCCCAGTGCCCCCCCCATCCCCACCCCCTGTTCTCCATTTCAGTCGAGTTCTCCATGTGAGCCGCAATCCCTCATGCTGTCAGCCCCCCCTTTCCCTCTCTCTGTAGACAGACAGGATTAGCATTTTAATTGCATCAGCTCCCTTGGGTATTCTCAGCCTTTCACTGGGAGAGAGCAAGGGATCGAGAGAGAGGAGAAAAAAAAGAGGGGGGGAAAGGTAAGGAGAGAGAGAGAGAGACAGGGAAGAAGGAGAACCAAGGAGAATTGAAAAAAGGAGTCACAGAAGAAGATATGTGTGTAAGGAAGAAAGGGACTGAGAAAGAGGGGCAACAGAACTACACTGAATCTGGAGTACAGATGCGCCAGAGAGCAGAAGAGCCAGAGAGAAAGAAAACATTGTGAATACCTCAGGTTGTCCCAGGCGCTACAAGCAATCCAGATACGAGGACAACTTAAAATAGAAATGCTTTTGCTTTGAAAAGTATAAACATGCTGCACAAAATTTATCTAACAAAACTCCAGATACAAGTCTTAAATTTCCATATACAAGTACATTTAACTTTCGGAATAAGTACAGCGTTTCACAAAGATACATCCTCAACTTTTACCAACTTTATTTTGTTTGCCACAGTTTAAAATAAACTGTGGCAAACAGTTGGTTTAGATTGGTTTAGATTTCAAGTTTCCAAAAAAAATACTCAAGCATAACATAAACACTAATATCCTATGGGGGAAAAAAGTAAGAACTTTGGAGTCATAATTAAATAATATACAGATGGAGTACACGTAATCTTCAACTAGTGCTCTAAGGCACTAGTTTCCCCTTTCATAAAATACTTTAATGTTGATTAAGGCACCTTTTATTTCCATAAGTTTTGTGAAAGAAGCAATGCAACGAGGGGGGCTGAAGTTGACCCACCCCAGACTCACAGAGGGAGGTAGTCACTGTGTGGAGGAGTGACGTAATGATGGCGTACGGTTTGTGCGACCAGACGACTACAGGGCTCCAAAATCTTATGCTTGAAGCAAACAAAAGGATTGCTAGGCTAGGTTTTTTCACGTTTATTGTCTTAAAAGGAACAATATGCAACTTTAAGCTCAAATTTTATGTGTACTAATGGTAATAATGCCATCCAGCAACTCCTGTTGGCTTGCATGTTAGGCTTCATCTCTGAAAGCTCACAGCTGTGTGGAATATTTCCATTTCCACTTGAGATTTATGTGTAGCCAGAAGCAGCTCTGAGTTGGCTCATTTTGTTGTGCTAAAAGAGGCAAACTTTCAGTCGTCTGGCTGTTTGTTCAGACGTTCGAATCTCCTATTCCATTCTCTTAAGACTAGAAGTTTGGTAAATCTTAGATCAATTCCGCTATACAGGAAATAAAAACGACGTGCAAGCAAACAAATGAAAACAAAATTAGAGATGTAAAAATAAAAAATGTTAGTAGGTAAAAAATATTCCAAAGTAAATTTTGGCCTAAAATTCAACAGTACAAAGATGCACCCTTTTTTCCTGAAAGGCAGTATTTTTGTAAAGTACTGTCAACTTAATGAGCCCAATCCATATGCTCATTCCTACTTTAAGCAGCTCACACTAATCAGCATCTGTTTGGGTAGTTCACTAGAGTCCTGTTGCACACAGCCCCCCACTCTGAGACACACACACACACACACACACACACACACACACACACACACACACACACACACACACACACACACACACACACACACGGAAACAGAGAGAGAAAGAGAGATGGAGGTACGGATTGAGAGTAAACACAGTGTGATCTGACTAAAGTGTAAATGGGCGAAGTCACACCTAAGGCAAACACAACACTTCAACCCAGCACATCATTATTCAGCCATTAATTAACCAAAATGGGCAGGGGGCACTTAGGTGTAAATTATAACAACGCCAACAAATACAAAGAGCAAATATATTAACAATTCTTTTAAATACACTGAAATAAGCCAACAAACATTCCAGTTACAATTTTTTCTGGAATTACTACATCTTCCTGACTACAAGTACATCATTTATTTCCCTTAAGAAACACTTACTATACTTCTTTGTAATTCATAATAAAAACTAGACATTTTAAAATAAGAAAAGAATTTCACAAGCAGTAAAAACTACTAAATATGTTCAAAGGACACCAACAAAAACATTACTGTGTTAGATTCAATTAAACACAATATAAAACTTCAGGTGAATGTAAGGAAGATGACAAATGGTTCAAATTTCCTCAACACAGAACATTTAGGTTAGTCGTACAGATTTAACAACAGAGCTCTGCACAACTAAAATGTTAAGGATTTTGCTACTTTATAATAGAAATTTATCATCTATTAGCCGATGTTTGACGATAAAAACGAGTAATATGTAAAAACAATTATCGTCATCAAAAGCAGCACCGAAACAGAAGAGTAATTTTTGAGTACTGTTGAGGACTATTAACACGACATCATCGGCGAAGTACATTTCAAGACGGAGGGAAAAGCAAAAACGAGAAGAAAGAATTGAAAATGTCACAGGAGGATGAGGAGGATGATGAAGAGCACCTAAGCAGGAGGCTTGTTACAGCACTGCAAGGATCTTCCCCCAGTCAACTCTCATCAGGCCAGCTGCCTCCTGTGCTCATTAGCACAGACTCTTAAGGAGCTCCTAAAGACTTTGTGAAAAATGAACGCTCATTTGAGAGGTCGTTAATTTGCACTGTTATGCAAATTTGGTGGCAATTAAGCCATAGATCAGAGGAGCGGTGCCCATTTATAACAAGTGAACAAGCATTATGACACAGTCAGATGGTGCCAGAGAGAACTGGGACGACATGGTTAGTCTGCTCGGTTCAAATGTACCACCTCAGTTCTGAATAAAACCGATTTGCTATTAGCATGAATCACTGGGCGAAATAAAACCTGAGGTTTTGACTGGCATGACCTCTGGATTTGTGTAGCAAACAACAGAGCATTCACAGATCTACTCAAAGCATCAAAAGATTGAAAGCAAAGTGACACAGCTCCCCAAAAAGCATCTGTAGCCAAGACTTAAAAGTGACTTGACATGGATCTGCACAAATGGCATCAACCAGCCATACAGCTACGCTGATTTACTACATTACAATGTACAGCGCCTTAGTGTTTGTGTTTACACCCCTCCCGCTGCCAGCCTGATGTTTCCATTTCTTCCTAACATTAATGACATGGTGTGAAATAGACAAACATATTGTCTGGGACAGCTATGTGCATAACAGCTAAGGGGTGGAAGACACCCATCAATTGTAATTAATCCTTAATTAGTCAGGATTAGGAGCTGGGCTCAGAGACTCTCCCATCCCACTACCACCATACCAGCACAATCCAGCTGAGACTTCATTTACATATCTTTAATTAGTGATATGCTGACTTCCTTTAAGAACAGCACATAGAAGTGGTTTGAATAGCACAGACATGACAGAAAGGGAGAAAAAAGTTACATTTGTGACAAACAGTGTTTTTACTTGTATAAACTGAACATATGCCAATCTGTGATGTTTTCAGCTGAATATTCCAATCAAAATGCTACAGCCTGTAATTTTACTTCACCCGTTTCTTTTTTTATTAAGGTATCTTTTTTTTAACCATAACAATCGAATAAATAATGTGAAATAGATACACTGAAAACCGCTGTCCAGTATCTAAAAATAATCCCACAACAAAAGGTCCTGAAATGACTGTGTCCCAATACGTTTCTTCATTTAGAAATCTCGATTCGTACAAATGCAGTTACCAGACAACCCAATCGATGTTGTTGGTAAAACACCGTGATACAGAAAAGTCTGGCTCCTGCAGGAATAACGCCACATGGGGAAATCAACTGGCCCACACGCCATTAGGTCTGGGGTGCTCTTGATCCCCAGTTTGAGTCGGGGTGTGTGTCTGTGCGTGTGGGGGTGTCTGTCAGGGCCAGGGGTCTGTGTGATATTAGCCGTCTGCCAATCTGGCTTGGGGAATGGACACCAAGTAATTACTCTTGCTCTTACTGCCTCATCAATCTCTGTATCACTCCTGCACCCCCTTTAACACATTGTCTTTTTTCATCCTCTTCTTGAAAGCAGTAGGGGAAGAAATGAATGGCAGGATGTCACAATACACACAAATTCATTGGATTTTTAAATAATAATAATTACAAAAAAAAAAGAAGACGAGTCACGCTAATCCCAAGGACGTATTTATGAGAGAAGTGTTAATTGAGCAACAATAGAAAGCACATTTAACTTAAAAACCCTAGAGATGGCCAATACGGTTCTTCTTTGGGCAACTATTTTTATCCGATAAACATTTTTAGCTGAAAATAGATTTAACATTTTTCCTCATAAAATATAATGAAATGCCACCCTCAGGTTCTTAACAACTCGTAAAATTTTATGGCTCTATTCCAAGTTAGGCTGCTTGAAAACTAATAATAATTAGGCCGTTTTAATGAGGCAAGTGATTCACATGACTTCATCAAGTGATCTCAGCCAAAATCCTGGAGCACAAAAATACCCAACTAAACTGGTGCATGTGATGTTGTTTTTGTGGGAAAGAGAAGAAAGTGTCCCGAATCGAGTATCACTAGTTTGGTTTTTGACTCGCTTTCAAAAGATGTTAATAAAAATGTCCCAATTTTGACATAATGTCCCAAATATCCCTTGAGGTAGAAAAAAATTATTATTATTAAAAAAAAAGGTCACAGTATTTAGTGAAGGTTGACTGATGCTACTTCACCCTAGAGTGACACGACACAGTTCATTTAATTTCAGCCATTTTTGAAAAATTCAAATCCCCAAAATTAATAAACTGTCTCTGTTGAAACACCAGTAACATTTCAACTATGTTTCAGTAAGTTTGTTGTCTGATTTTACTACAATTAAAATTTTTTTTAAAAAAAACATAAAAAGGGAGAGGGAGTGCTTATGGGGCTCACAAAGACATTTTTGACAAATATGGGGTCCCCTTAGTACCTACCGGTAATTTGATTTTTATTTTACAGCAACTCAACTAATATGATGAAGTTCATTACCCTCCTGAAAATGTAGTTCATTGGTAGAGTACACAAAATGGCAAACAATGCAAAAAAAAAAAAAAAAAAAAAACTACAAAAAAACATAAATCTCAAACTACAACTGGCTCCCCAAATTCCTCAGCATTAACCAGTTCAGCAGGCTTCCCAGTGGTCTTTAAACCAGTCACCTCACAGCAGGAAGCTGTCTGGCTTGATCTTCAACTGTCCACAGACTAATGCCTGTTGTACTTTAGGTGCGTTTCCAGGGTCAAAGCAGGGATTTTAAGTAGGGATGTGCCGATCAGGTTTTTTTCTCCCGATACCGATCACCGATTCCGATCCCCGATACCGATCACATAATTGTTATTTATTTATTTTTATCATAAACACTACCATTACATTATGTAGAAAAAGGAACCATGAATTCACCTTAATTTAGAAAAAACATGTTTTTAATAACTTTTCCAAAAAGAAAACTAAACAAAACAGGCATTGTGCAAATTGAACTGCTATCAATAATACTATCTTTAACAGACTGATAACATATGAAGGCTCTGAAGAGGCTAAATAATGCAAAGAGCCAAAATAA